>SKCR01043399.1:0-47948 GCA_019454045.1 Zanthoxylum bungeanum | reverse complement strand
CTGTGTACGCCTCTTCTGGGTTTATTGAGAATCGTAGTGTATTGAGTGTGATGTCAAGATGGAAGTATCACTTCAGTCATATGTAGATGATGATCACGCATGGATACATAACTAGTACTCTATTATGTTGCAACTGTCAGGATAATATGACAAGGTCATGATTATCCGATTAAAGAGACTAGTTTCTTGTGATCCGATATATGCTTCGTACGGGGCAGACACTATTCTAGCCCCAGGCCTTGCATGTGACATCCGATACTGGATCGCAATACGCAATATTATGTATACTACACCTGACAAAGATTATATATTCCTTAAAGAATATTTATGGAGAATTGGGTAGGCACAGTGCTTTGCTAGAAGCCAACCATGTCTTGTAAATCGGTAAGAACGTGGTACCGGGTACGCACGTGTTCGGATAGTCCGACGACTGAATTTACTGCCAACATATCCAGGGATCTCATGGTTCGCTTCCCGAAGATTCACCGATGACGTTTGACTTGAACATAATTAATCTAGGATTAATTAGAAGAGAGAGAAAATTAATCTAGGATTAATTATGGCGAGAATTTATCTGGGATAAAATTCAAATAGAAGAGAGAGAACGATTAATTTGGAATTAATCGATAAAATAGTATATTCGATATATTAAATGAAATTAGATTTCATAACGAAATTAAAATTGGATTTTAATTCGGGCAAACAAATTAATTTAGAATTAATTCGCAAGCGACTTTAATAGTAATTTTACTAGGCATAATTATTTAATTAAATTTGATTTAATTAAGTCGCAACGGAAAATTCATTAATTCTGAATTAATGAATCCGAGCCCGGAATGTGTTTTGCGGGCCCACTCAGATTTTGAATCGAGTGGGGCCCACCTCAAGTCACATCACTAGTCAATCTCATTACTTTTTGGTGATGGAAGTTGTTGGTTGATTTTGGCTTGTAAAACACACTTTCATTATTTAATTATGAAAAGGTGAAAGATATCTACCAACTTGGATTTGGTATTAGGTCTTTGATTTTTGAAAATCATTTACACTTTACATTATTAACTCAACACTCTTAGATTTTGAGCATGATTTTATCAAATTGATTGTTTGAGTATGCTTAGATTATGATAACTAAGAGTCATGCATGATTAATTTTATGAAAAAATTAATTAGATAATTTTTCCCAAATTGTTTGGCTTGGCCGAATCTATTGGACCTTGTAGCTCTTGGTGATTTTTGTTTTTTAGACCATTTGATGTGTTTAAAATGCTTGGATATATTGATTTGTGATTTAATTAGATTGAAATCAAAATTGATGAAAAATATCCATATTGTCGTGAGCATTGAGAGCATGTAATGACTTGATTTTGTTTCAATTGTGTTGGACATGAATTGAATATAATAAAGCATGATTAATTAATTAAATTGGTGTTTTGGAAATGTTAATTTAACTAATTAATTATGGCTATACACTTTAATTAAATAAATTGTGATATTTGGAATATTAGAATTTAATTAATTAGGCTTAATTTGGAATTGGGCTAAAATTGTTATATTTGGGCCTAATGGGCTTGGTTGGGCCAAGTTGGTTTAGGACAATTGGATTGGATCCAAATTGGGCCTAAAACCATTCCGTTAAGTCCAAATATAATAAATGGGCCTTTCAAATTTAATTAGGCCGAATGGGCCGAAATTAATTTTATGGAAAATAGGGTGATTCCTTTAATTGGGCCTTGGCATTTGGGTTTGACCCATATTGGCCAAAGCCCATGCCTTAAGAAATTAATTGAAAGCCCATTGGATTTTAATTAAATTGACATTGGATGTTAATTGAGCTTTGAGACCCATTAAGATTAGATTTAGAATCTAAGTCGCAAATGCACATTAATAAATGTAATTATTTAATTTGGAATTAAATAAGAATTAGTGTTGAATACAAATTAAATTGGATTTAAAATTGTAGTTCGATATAATTCGAGAATACGCACTTTGAGTACTTATTCTCAAATGAGTTGGACTCGCGCAAATCAAATCGTTGTTTGAACATTGGATGATCACTTAATCAAAGATTAATTAATTGGATTAGATTGATTGGATAACATGCTTTGTGTGAATACATGGATGTATTGTATGAATAATGTATATCGGATGGATATTAGATGGGGTGAGGGCAATTTTGGAAATTATTGTAATAAATTTAGAATTTATTAAATTGGACCTGCATGTCCAGCCTTTATCTCTTGACTCTTTGTAATTCTTTTCTCACCAATTCCCCTCAATGTTAATGAGGTTTCTTTATTGTATTATGTAATTGGGTAGAAGTTACAATAATGCTAGCCAGGGAGAGGAAATGAAGTGATTTGTTCTAGGAACAATTTGTGAGATATCCATATGTATATCATTATTATTTTATTTATCGCGCTTTATTATGTTTTAGAATGCATGTTTAAGGGTGTATGATGATGAGACCTTAACAAAGATAATTAATTGGTTGCCAATTGCACGCGAAAAACCCTCAACATCATATTAAGCATTTTTCCTTCCATTGAGTGATTCTTACTCAAGATCCAAGACTGGCATTGGTTTGTTGGCCAAAGTCAAGACCTTTGTCCGTCGCAGATGTGTTTGAATCATGAAAGCTTTGTTCCATATTGGTGTCTTGTCCAAGTTGTGATTTGTTGGCTAAAGTCAAGATCACTTCTTGTTCATCGACATGGATTACGAAGCTTTCCAAAGTCAGTGGGTCCCGCTTAACTGGAATCATTAAGCTTGTTGAGCCAAAGTCAAGGCTTAGTTGATTCAGAGGAATAAAGGTTAGGAAAATATATTGGATATATTGGCATATATATTGTATATATGTTTCGGACTTGAAGGTCCACCTACCAGATCTGATTAAGAAATTAAGGAGTCTATTTGGCAAGCATAACGGATTAAACATTAAAGTTATCATCACATGAATATTCCAAATATCATGTTCTACTATTTGCTTAACTCCGGGCTTAGACATAAGATGTTATTTTATCAAATAAAGTAACTTTTTAGTTTCCAGGACCATCCTGAAATTTTATTCCCAATTTGAAAATTAAAGTCGTTTAAATACATTTTCACCCAGGATTATGTTTTAAACACTAATCTTTCAATTTATCTTGATTCTTATAGTCCAACTATTTAATCAACGATTTATGTATTATTTATTATAATGATTACTATAGTCCAACTATATAATCAACTATAATTCAATTGATTAAATTCAATTATATTGATTAATATAATCCAATTATAAAATCAACTATTAATTGAAATGGTTAATTCAAATATATTGATTACTATAATCCAATTATATAATCAACTATAATGAATTAGTTTGAATACAGTCCAACTGTTTTATTAAAACAACAATTAAATATTAGTCCAACTAATAAATAATTTATTTGACGTAATATTTGAAATGAGCGCGTATGGCAAGTAACTAAACGAATATTGCAAATTTAATACTTGCCTCCCACTATTTTTCGGCGAGCCTCTAACCCTCTGTCGAGTACTCGGAAACCGTGTTTCCTAGTGGGCTAGGATCCCGTTAAATAGCACACAATCTTGACTTTGGCCAACAAATTGTATGATAATTAACTAGGTAGATCTCTAAAATCAATTGGATCCCATCCAATTCCTAGATCCAGTAGGTGGACATACAAGTCCGAAACATTATCTTATATATGCCAATATATCCAATATATTGCCTAACCTTTTTCCTCTGAATCAACTAAGCCTTGGCTTTGGCACAACAAACTTAGTGATCTCAGTTAAGCGTGACCCATTGACCTTAGAAAGCTTCGTAATCAATGTCGATGGACAAGAAGTGATCTTAACTTTGGCCAACAAATCACAACTTGGACAAGACACTGATATGGAACAAAGCTCTCATGATTCAAACACATTCTCGACGGACAAAGGCCTTGACTTTGACCAACAAACCAATGCCAGTCTTGGATCTTGAGTAAGAATCACTCAATGGAAGGAAAAACGCTTAATATTTTGTGAGGGTTTTTCGCGTGCAAATTGACAACCAATTTATTATCTTTGTTAAGGTCTCATCATCATACACCCTTAAACATGCATTCTAAACACATAATAAGGCGTATATAAATAAAATAATAATGATATGCGGATGGATACTTTAACACATTGTTCCTAGAACAAATCTCTCCATTTCCTCTCTCCCACTAGCACAAGTATTACTTCTACCCGTTACATAACATTTCTAAAGAAACCTCATTTACATTGAGGGGAATATGTGAGAAGAGAAATACATAGAGTCAAAAAGGTAATAGGCTGGACACGCAGGTCCAATTAATAAATTCTAAATTTATTACAACAATTTCCAAAATTGCCCCACCCATCTAATATCCATCTGATATACATTATTCATGCATCGCAACCATGCATTCACACAAGCATGTTATCAATCAATCTAATCCAATTAATTAATCTGGTAATTAATGACCATCCAATGTTCAAACAACGATTTGATTTTGCGCGAGTCCGACTCGTTTTGCGAATAAGTACTCAAAGTACGAATTCTTGAATTAAATTAAACTACATAATTAAATCCAATTCAATTTGTATTTAATGCTAATTCACTATTTAATTCAAAATTAAATATTACACTTTATTAACAAACCTTCATGACTTAAATTCCAAATTTAATCGTTACGGGTCTCAAAGCCCGATTAACATCCAATGTTAATTTAATTAAAGTCCAATGGGATTTTAATTAATTTCTTAAGGCGTGGACTTTTGGTCAACATGGGTCAAACCCAATAACCAAAGCCCAATCAAGGAATAACCCCATAAGCCTAGAAATCAATTTAGGCCCATTAGGCCCAATTAAAATATTAAGGTCCATTAGTCATAATTGGACTTTATGGAAATGGTTTTGGGCCCAATTAGATCCAACCAATTTAGCCTAACCCATCTTGGTACAACCAAGCCCAATTAGCCCATTTACAACTTTACAAGCCCAAATCCAATTTAAGCCCAACATAATTAAATTCCAAAATTCCAATTTCAAAATTTAATTACTCAAAGTGTATAGCATAATTAATTACCCAAATCAATATTTCCAAAACACCAATTAACCTAATTAATCATGCTTATTAACAACAATTAGTGTCCAACACAATTGATCAAAAATCAAACCCATCTAATGCATTAAAGTCTCGGCAATTAGGGTTTTTCAAATCAATTCCGAATTCAATCCAATTAAATCCTAAATCAATTTTCCCAACATGATTCCAACTCATCCAATGAATCAAAAATCAAAAATCCCAAGACATTAGGGTTCTACAACCTCTCGGCCAAGCCAAGAATTTGGGCAAAAATTGTTCCAAACAATATTTCATGAAATTGATCCAATCAAACTTCAATTAAACATCATTTGAGCATACTCAATCAATTAATTTAACCAAATCATGCTCAAATCAATTTACCCAATTTTAACCTTAAATTCAAGTTTCATGCTTTTACTCGCTCTAATACCATTGTTGGGTTTCTCTAAGGTTCCGGGGATCGAATAAAGCAATGAAACAAAATGCGAATACATCAATGAAGTTGCGGAACACTTACATTTAGTGGTTGAGCGACGCGAGGGACAACAAAAACTTTTCTGCCTCCTCCAAAATGCTCGGCAGTGGGCTATTTTGAAGTTCCTCAAATTCAGCCATGGATGATCCTTGAAGCTCCAAGCTTTGTGATGAAATTCCATGCTCACATGTGCGGTTCCCTATCACATTTGTATGTTCTCTTTTGAGTGCTAGCTCTTGGTGATTTTGCCACAAAAACACCATATTGCTTCTCCTTCCATTCACGGCAGAAACCAGAAAATAGAAGAGAATAAACTGCCCTTTGGGCGTGAGAGGGAGAGGAAGAAAGAGAGAGTGAGTTATGTTGGTTGGTGGCCAAATGTGGATCTAATACACTTAATTTATTTTTCAAAAAATCAAATAAAGATATACCATTTGCTTTTCCAAAAAGTCAAGGCAATTAAAGCCAACCACTTCCATCAATCAATTAAGTGACAAGTTGTCACATCACTCAAAGTGACAAGTGATTTGTGCTTGATGTGACTAATGATTTGACGCTTGATGTGACTTGTGAGCCGCACTTGAATTCGAGATGCGAGTGCACTCGCAAACACTCCCGGGCTCGGGTTCGTTAATTCTAAATTAACGAATTTTCCGTTGCGATGCAATTAAATAATTATGCCTAGCAAAATCACTATTCATATCGCTATTGAATTAATTCTAAATTGACTCGTTCGCCCGAATTAAAATCCAATTTCAATTCCGCGTCGAAATCCAATTTCGTTTAATATATCGAATTTATTATTTTATCGATTAATTCCAAATTAATCGTTCTCTCTATTTAATTAATATGGGACTATCCAGAGCGAAGCTGTTTCCCGTACCATCGGTAAACACAACCTCCTACTACACTTGCATGAGTATCCTATACCCAAATATATGAGAACTATGCTGTTATGCCCTCACAACGGGCACAAGTGTAATACTAGTCTTTTACGCATTATCGATGTCCATCTCGATAGTAATCTGACTAGGGATATTTAATGATTAAACCTTCGGGGATTGATACTATCTCATATCATCTCAATCCAGGAACTAATCATATGGACCTTTCATCATTTATATATCTCGGTGATCTAATCACAAATGATAAAAGAGCAATTTCCTTTGTCACATAGTAAATTTGTACAACAACACCATGATATGTACAAATAGTGACGCTATGGGTCATAACTGTCCAACACTTCGGTTAAATCAACTTTAGTTTGGAAAGTTTTATTAACCCCTTGGTCCCAACCCACTTGTAGACAAGGTTAACGAAAGCAAAAATCATAAAAATTACAAGACATTATTTCGGGGCCGATTCTCTATCTCCAGTGGAGTCGCCAGACTGTGGGCAATGCCACAGAGGTGGGCGACGCTGCTCGGGCTCGCGGCCCGGTCGGGAGTACGGAGTAGCCCACATGGGACTAAACCAGAGAAATAAAATGGAGTCGCCACCCAGTGTGAACTGGGAAATGATTTAAGGCTGCACTCACCCCTCGCAAGGGAAGACCTCAAACCGTTGGATTCAGAACTGTCTCTTACTTATTCCAATTGTAATAAAGTGATTAATGCAATAGTATAACCAAGTCTTATGCGACACATGCAAGAGAATGTAATCAACACACAAGATTGCACACCCATAAACTTAAATAGAATAAAAAAGGGGTGACAAATGCATAATTCCATAAGCATATTAAACAAATAAGTGCAGTAGGTGTAAAGAAATAATAACTGTAAAAGCAGTAATAATAAAAAAACAAGCACTCAAACATTAACATGACACGAATACGCAAATAAAAGATACGAAACAATGACCAAAACAAAGACGAATAGCAAAGTCAATAGTATACAAAAGGTAAGTAACATGATGATGAAAGAGATGCGACCGTGGCCGACATCTATATAGGACCTCGTATGCCCGATTGAACGTATCTCACATTCAATCAAATGTACTTTGTCCGACACGTCAAAACATCGTGGTAAAGGTAGCCTTTAGGCATTTCCCTCGAATAGAGGACCTTTGACCCACACGATTAGCCTATGCGCACTAGATTATCAATGCATGAATAAACAAATAAATAATATAGGACCCCGTATGCCCGATTGAACATATTTCACATCCAATCAAATGTACTTCATCCGGCGCGACAAAAAATTATGGTAAAGGTAGCCATTAGGTATTTCCCTCGAATAGAGGACCTTTACCCCCCACACGATTAGCCCATGCGCACTAGATAGCAATACAAGAGTAAACAAAGCAATAACATGCAGAAGGTAAATAATTGAATAGTAAAAATGCGCGACAAAATATTATGGTAAAGGTAGCCTTTTAGGCATTTCCCTTAAATAGAGGACCTTTAAACCGACGTAATTAGCCTATGCGCACTAGATTACAATGCATGAATAATCAAATAATAATATGGGACCTCGTATGCCCGATTGAACATATCTCACGTTCAATCAAACGTACTTCATCCGGCGCGACAAAACATCGTGGTAAAGGTAGCCTTTAGGCATTTCCATCGAATAGAGGACCTTTACCCCACATGATTAGCCCATGCGCATCAAGATTAACAACGCATGAATAAAGAAATAATACATAGAAAATAAATAGCGTAACAATAGACACAAAATTAAATACCAAAATGTAACACGTGCTTGAAAGTTTCCCAAGCGGTACGTGGAGTTGTATCCCAAGTACAGACCGCACTACCGTCCATTCGGATTCGGCTACGGAATTTACGTCTAGGTTTCCATCCGATATACCGTAAGAGATAACATGCAATCATTAACCCAATAGAAATAAAACTAATAAACATGAACCATAAAGATGCATGCGAAGAAATAATAATAGATAACTGAAAAGATGAATGAAAAGTAGCAAAGGGTGCCCTCAGGTCTTACCTTTTAAGTTGCTTCTCGGATTTGCGTTACGTCGTCGCCGGAAGGGTTAATGCTCTGTAACTTTTCTGGTTTTCTGGTTCAGTATTTTCCTTCGCTGTTTCGCTATTTTCGAGCTGCTATTTTCTCTGTCTTTGCTGATATTTTCCTGCGGTTTTAGGACTGTTTTGGTTACTATTTTGGGGGGTTTTAGGGGCTGATTTCTTCTCGGTTTTGGCTACTGTTTTGGTCTCGGTTTGGGTCGTTCTGAGGGATTGTTTTGGCGACAGTTTGAGTGGCTGGTTGCTCACGCTGGTTATGCTATTTGAAAGGTTTTTTTTGAGTCAATTTCGGTCGGTCAGGGTTGTTACTATTATTTACGTCGAGATGGTTATTAGTGTTCACGACCTCTTGCGTTTTGTCGTTGTTTGAATCGGTTGTAGTTGGATGTGAGTGTGTGGTTCTCTGAGGTTTGTCTCTTGTGTTGGTGAGGGCTTTGTGGCTATGTGTGAGTCGGTGTGCTAAGTGTGTTTAGGGCTGTGTGTTTTTGTTTGTTTGTGGAAGGGTTGTGCGTGGGTTCTTTATGTGGTTTTGTGGTCGGCTGAATGGTTTGGGTTGTCGTGGTTGTAGGGGCTACTTCTCGTGAAATAGGACAAGTGTAAGGGGGTTGTTTGTTGCTAGTGAGGGCTTTGTTGATGAGTTGCCGAGAAAGTGCTGATTTATGGTTCGTTGAGAGTGGCGTGAGTGTGTGCTAAGGAGAAGGGCTTGTGGCGCCGAGAGAGAAAGCAGTGAGTGAGGCAGATTAGGGTTCTTTCGGGTTGAGGGCCAGGGTAGAGGGATGAGAGGCTAGGGGTGTTCTTTTTTTTTTTTTTTATGGTGGTGTTTAGGGTTTTTATTTTTTGTTAAGTTGCCGTGTGGTGAGTGAGAGAGCCAATGGAGTGTGTCCAAGAGAGGAATATGGTTTGGTATATGTATCTTTTTATAGTTGTGCACTAGGGTTTCCTTGTGCATGAGATTTCAAAACAAGGAAACAAAATCATGCAAAAAAAGGATGTGTTTAATTAGTTTATAAATGGAAACAAATTTGTGTAATTTTGGTGGGGAATATCTTTAATTTGGTAGGTGATTTATTTAGATTAGGAAGGGGATTTATTTAATTTAGGAATGAGATTTAATTTGATTTGTGACATGTGTTTTAAATGTTTTAATTATTTGGATCGGGCTTGGGGCCAAGTGGGCTTTGGATGGGTGCGAAGGTTTTGGGCTGAGGCTAATGTTTTAAAACAGAGATTAATCGGGCGAATCTGAGGCCAATCAGCGAGTTAAATTTGTTGATGTATTTATTTCTTGATTTTTTCCCTTCCGACGTATGTTTCCCGCGACTTCCGTAACTTATCGGGTAGTGCCTCCCAACGAGGCTCATCATTGGGTTTTATGCAAAAATACAGTGTCTACAATTATGAATTTATCTCTAAAATAAATTTAAATTAATTAACCTAATAAGATTATGATACAAATTAAATTTGAATGATTTCTAATTAGATTAAAAATCTAGAATTCGAATTTAAATAGGATACATTTATTCTCAAATAAAAGAAATTATTTCCTATTAGAATAATGATTCTAGTTATACAATTTTAATGAAGATTAAAATTATATTCTAATACGATTAGAATAAAATATTTAAGTCCCATAAATAATTAAACATAATAAAATAATATCATAAATTTATCCAATAAGATTGGATAATAAAATATTATGAATATCTTAAGAAATTGTGATGAACTAAAATATATTAGATGTATAAATAAGAGTCCTAAATTAAATAGACTTGGAATTTAACTGCTTGTTTGATTGATGCATGTCAAGCTGGTTCTGTCAAAAGGGCGATAAGAGCCTAAGAAATTTGGGTTTTAAGTGAGACCGATGTGACCCCCCACTCTTCTGGGAACCTAACTGGTGCATTTTTCATTCAAAATGCTTTATTCTAAAGTTTAAAATAAATTAGAACTAAAATCCTTGCGAATAATTTAAGTCTATAACATTGTCTTCCATTATTATAATCAAAACGAGAACTTTTTGTTATTCTTAGTTACTTGGTCCTCGTCAAGATCAAGTTTAACATCGAATATGTTTAGATTATAAATAATGATTTGACTTAACCAAAATATTTGATGAGTTGACCCTCGTCAAGATCATTTATTTTAGAGGCAAATGTTGAGTTTCATATAAGATATGATGACAAGACTTGTCATGACATGAGTTGTCAACTTAACAATCTATGAGTTACATGCGATGTAATTGGTAACAAGTACCTACCCAAAAGAACTGAAATAAAGTAATTAACCCCCATTGTCATTTTATTTTAAGTAAAATGAGATCATAGCCTACAATAATTTTATCACTAAAAGGTTTGACAAAATTCAAATAAAATAGTGGGAGTAACCATTAGATTAAAAGTCCAAATATCTTATGGTTTATATCAATGCAATAAAAATAATCAAAATTCTATATTCTTCCTATGGGTTTCCAAACAAAACATGAGTAACCATATTTCCCTCCAAAGCATACATGATATTAATAAGTTGACTGAACCTAACTTCGCAGACTGGTACTACAACCTATGAATTGTTCTTAGGCAATAGAAGAAGGTTTATGTCCTGGAACAGAGTGTTCCACCAGAACTTGCCGGAGATACAACACAAGAGGAATATAATGTTTGGTTGAAGCATTATGATGATGATGAGCAAGCAGTATGTGTGATGTTGAGCTCAATGTCATTAGAATTACAAAAGCAACATGAGTTTATGGATGTGAGTACAATCATAACACATCTCAATGAGTTGTTTGATGCATCTGCTCATACTGAAAGATATGAGATATCTAAGGCTCTGTTTCGATACATGATGAAAGATAGTTCTTCAGTTAATGACCATATGCTGAAGATGATTAGCGAAATTGAAAAATTAGTCGATCTTGATTTTATCATGGACCATGGCTTATATATTGATCTTGTATTACAATCACTGCAAGAGTCTTTTTCTCAGTTCATTTTGAATTTTCATATAAATAAGTTGGATGCTACACTTCCTGAATTGCTTAATATGTTAAGACTTGTTGACAAAGACATAAAATCACAGAAAGATTCTGTGATGCTAATGAGTGGTTCCAAAAAGTTTAAGAAACATCCTAAGAAATGTTAAAAGGGTAAGGCCCAAAAGGTCAATACTCAAAAGCTCACTGGTGGTGTGACTAAGAAGAAAGACAAGGGCAAATGTTTCTTCTGTGACAAAGGTGGGCGCAAGCAGTTGCTTCTACTTCAGGTATATTTATGGTTGAGGTTAATCTTAATGATAGTAAATATTCTACTTGGGTATTGGATACTGATTGTGGTTCTCATATATGTAACAATATGTAGGGTGATATGTGCATGCAAATGTACTTTAAACATCACTTATTTAGGTTTATCATTAAGTATTTAATTCTATGTTCTATATTTTATTATATAATTTTATCATTATATTAATTATAAAATATTTATTATTTAAGTTAATTTAGTAATTTCCCTCTTTACTATTTGTTGAAATTGAAAAAGAGAAGGAATCATATAATTGTTACCAAGAGAGAGCTTCACGTGGTGGAAAAAAAATTTAAAAAGGGAAGTTGGTTTTGAAAAAGAAAGCTTGTACACATGGGACACAAGAAATTGAACAAAGAAGAAGGAAGCATGCACGTGGCCGAGTGAGAGAGAGAGAGAGCTTCAGCCGCAATTGTTGACCAAGGAGAGAGAGTTTCACGCAAAAGAAGAAAGTGTGGACAAGGAGTTTACTTTGAAAAAAAGAAAAGAATTGAAAAGGTGAAGTATTGTTTGCTAAAAGAAAGTTGAAAACATGGGCCTAAGCTTCCATTATTTTACATGTTTTACTAAAGTAAAAAGACAAGGTGGCGTGAAGAAAAAAAAAGAAATAGAAAACATGGGCCCAAGAAATTAGATTAGGTTTCCAATATTCTATTTGTTATTTAAAGACACCACAAAGTGAAAAAAGCTCCAAACGCATTAAAAAGAATTATATTTGGAGGGATAGCGCAGGGCCGCAAGCAGAGAAAACTAGGAAGAGCCGCGAGCTCAAGAACAAAGATTACATGGCTGAGACGCGGATCAGTGCTAATTCAGAACAATATGTCTCTCCAATCCCAGACTATATTTATTTCTTTTATGGAGAACTAATCTCCTAGGTAAAGCTAGGGATGATTTCTTGTACTTAAATTCCTATATTTTTGTTTTTGATTCCTAAGAACCTTATAATGTTTAATACAATTGATGGTTGTTGTTCTTTATTATTTTACGATTTCTGAGCCCAGAGACTGTGTTTTTTCAAATCTCATATAGATCCAGTCATGATTCTTCTATGTGTGATTTGTGAACTCAGTTGTGACTGGTAAAAGTTGTTTTTTGATTTCGTTTTCTGCTGCAGTATTGCTTGAGGGTATATTATCGACGTTAAATAAGTTGTAACGATAACTTTTGTGTGCTATTAACATAGAGAAAATAATCATTGATTACCTTAGAATTTAATAGGAGTAGAATTGAATATCTTCCGACTGTTGGTTTGGGATGTGAAACTTTCAGTTGAGTAATAACATGAATCAATAACTGAATATAGGAGTTTGATACAAGAGGGATTCCTGATGCTTTGCTATATCTCTCTGATGATTTTCCTAAGCATTTTCTTATAGTTTTTATCTTATAATATCAATTCAATAGTTTTCTTTAATATAGTTACTGCTAAACGTTTTTGCTTGAGTAAATTAGTTCATGTGACCATCTCTCTGAGGAATCGACACCCCAGCTATACTGCGATAACCACAAGTACTTTTTGGGCGTAATCACAGGGCCTCAAGAAGAGTAGAAGACTTCAAAGAGATGAAGTGGACCTACGAGTGGGAAATGGAGCAAGAGTTATTGCGTTAGCTGTAGGAACTTATTTTCTATCATTACCAAGTGGATTAGTTCTAGAATTAGAAAATTATTTTTATGTTCCAGTACTTAGTAGAAAGATTATTTCCGTATCTTGTCTGGACAAGGAATGTTTTAATTTTATAATAAAGAACAATTATTGTTCATTTTCATATGATGATATTTCATATGGTGTTGGATATTTAAGCAATGGATTATATGTTCTGCAATTAAATAACATTATCCTCGATATAAATAGACAAGATAGTTTAAAAGAATAATACATTTGGCATTGTAGACTTGGTCATATCAATGAAACCCTACTTAGAAAAATGCATAAAGAGGGTTACTTGAACCCCTTTGATTATGAATCATATGCAACTTTTGAATCTTGTTTAATTGTTAAAATGATCAAATTGCCATTTACTGGAAAGGGACTACGTGCAACCAAATTACTAGAGCTAGTACATACAATGTATGTGGCTCTATGAGATTCATGCAAAGGGTGGTTACTCCTACTTCATAACATTTACTGATGATTATTCGCGTTTTGGTTATGTATACTTAATAATGTACAAGTCTGAATTATTTGAAAAGTTCAAAGAATTCAGAAACCAAGTAGAGAAACAAACTAGCAAAAATATTAAGACACTCCGATCTGATCGAGGTGGAGAATATTTGAGCTACGAGTTTCAAGACTATCTTAAGGAACATGTCATCATTTCACAATGGACTCCTCTAGGGACACCTCAACACAATGGTGTTTTCCGAAAGGAGAAATCAGACCATGTTAGACATGGTACGATCAATGATGTCCAGCACAAATCTTCTGACATCGTTCTGGGGACTAGCATTAGAAACCACCACTTATCTTCTAAATAATATTTCATCTAAATTTGTTAGCAAAACACCATATGAGATATGGCATGGCAAACGACCCAATCTCAACTTTATAAAAGTTTGGAGTTGTGAAGCTTATGTGAAGCAATCGCCTGCTGACAAGTTAGAAGCAAGGTCAATTAAATGTAAATTTATACGGTATCTAAAACAAATAAGGGGATACTACTTCTACGATCCAAGTGAACAAAATGTGTTTGTTTCATGAAATGCTATTTTTCTACGGTCAATTAAATGTGTTTAAATCAAGCATCTCAGAGTTGGAATCTTTGTTTTGATGAGACAATCAAATAGTTTGATTTTATTAAAAATGAAGATGAACCTTGTGTATACAAGAAGGTTAGTGGGAGCGCAGTCGTATTCCTAATATTATATGTGGATGACATGTTAATAATAGGAAATGACATTCCAATGCTCCATTCAGTCAAACTATGGTTATCCAATAAATTCTCCATGAAGGATTTGGGAGAAACAACCTATATTCTAGGAATTAAGATCTATAGAGATAGAACTAAAAGGTTACTTGGCCTCTCAAAATCCACGTACATAGACAAAATTCTTAAAAGATTTAAGATGGAAGATTCCAAAAGAGGCTACTTGCCCATGCGACATTGAATCTATCTCTCTAAGGAGATGTGCCATAAATCTTCTGAAGAGGTTGAGCGCATGAAATAAATCACATATGCTTCTACTATAGGATCAATCATGTATGCTATGTTATGTACGTGACCTGATGTATCTCACGATCTAAGTATTACGGGCAGATGTCAGGTTTATCCTTGAAAAGATCATTGGATATCTGTTAAGATAATTCTTAAGTACTTAAGAATGACTGATGATATGTTCTTGATTTATGGAGGATGTTCCGAGCTCAAAGTATTGGGCTATTGTGATGATATCTTTCATTCTGATAAAGATGATAGAAGATCACAAACATGACTGATGATATGTTCTTGTTTACTATGTTTGGAGGTGCAGTAAGCTGGAAGAGTTCTAAACAAACTACTACACCAGACTCAACAACGGAAGCCGAGTACATAGCCACTTCAGAAGCAGGTAAAGAAGTAGTTTGGATAAAGAAGTTCATCACATTCGAAAAGTGTTGTTCCTGACAGTAACAATACAATTGAAATGTATTATGACAACACTGGAGCCATAACACAAGCTAAAGAACCAAGGTCTCATCAGAAATCCAAACACATTCTTAGACGATATCACATAATTAGAGAGATAATCCAAAAAAGGTGATGTGATGATAGAGAAGATTCCTACTGAAGAGAACTTAACAGATTCTCTTACTAAAGCACTAAACCAACAAAAGCATGATAGACACACTAAATTGTTTGATATAAAATACCATAGAGATTGGCTCTAGTATAAGTGGGAGATTGTTGGTTATATGCCCTAGATCCAATAAGGACAAATATATAATTTTATATTATTACATTGATTAAAAAATTTGACAATTTATTTATCAGTATTCTCCATAAGCAATTTTAAGTACTTGTAAAATAAAGTCCTTAGAATGACGATTAAAAAAATTAAATTAAGTTTAATTTATGAGATCCGATCATTCTTAAATGTTCCCGATCATAGGATTATCAACACAGGACATTGATAAATCCAGTTTAGATCGGCATATGTTATTTCTTATTCCTTATTGAAGGAAGGTAGCTGATCTCATAAGCTGCTAGTGAATGTGTTCACTTAGTCTAACATATGGATGTTGTTGGAGAACAAGTACATCGAAATAACCCGCTTGAGAACCCATATGGAGTGTTATCCACATGTCTATGAGATTTCTCTTTGTAATAATAGTATAATGATCCTTAGACTTGAGGTCTCCATGGTATCTTGTATGTGGATCATATATGCTTTGACATTACACCTCCGTAGTCCATAGCGAGATTGTGCATAAGGTAATGATTGGGCAATATGAAAAACGTACGAAGATAATGAGTGATCAATAAATGATTCGCAGCTCTGGATAACATAGAGTCGATATCCCAACATGCGCGATTTGACATAAGTGATAATATAAGTCCATGTCCAGGGCGATTTCTAAAAGGAGTTTTAGAAACTCTATATATATTACTAGCTTAAGTCAATGTTCTAATAGCCATGATTTAATAGAGTAGACATTTTCCATACTCTAGAATTATTGACGGGATATGTATAAGGCAAAAGGATTGAATCATACAGTAATCATATACGAATATGTATCACTAAAGTTAGTATTCTTTCTTAATTGGGGGTCGTGATGCATTGCTAGATGCCACTCTTGATCAATGAAAATTAGTTTCTTAATTAAGAAGTTAATGAGGATAAATTAATTTAAATTAATTTATCCAGACTTATGAAGTCTATAACTATCTCCATTGCAAACATAAGAAAGAACCTAATGGCTAATGGGTCACACACTTTAAAGTATTGAGGAGTTATTAATAAATTATGTATAATAAGTTTTAGGACTTAAATGTTAAGTTCTAAAACTTTGGGGTAAATTCATAATTTTAGAAATTATGGATAAAAATGGAATTCTAGAAAGTTTTGGGCCAAAGTGTAAATCTGAAAATTAGGTGTTGTTTCATAATTTCCAAAAGTACATGGGTTGTTTGTAATTTCCAAAAGTATATAGGGTGAAATATAATTTAGCAAAGTGTTTGTATTAAATTATAATTTCATATTTATAGTATCATAATTTGCTTAGGATTGATAAATTTTATTTAATTAATTTAATTAAATAAAATAAGGATAATGATTGTTTATTTAAGATGGATTAAAATTCCTATTTAATAGGATTAAATCTTTTCCTATTAAATCTAATTTGATTGAATTTAAAACAACTCAAATCAAAAGGCTATAAATAAACCCTTTTGCCATTAACTTTATGAACAAAAAAATTGAGAAAATTTGAAAGGCAAAAACGTAAGGTTGGAGAAAGAGAGAGAAATAAATTTGATTTATTTCAAAAATATTTTTCCTTTAATAAAAGTAAAATTCATCTTACTCCCAAAATTCCATAAACCCTAAAACAAGTCTCTTTTCTTAGGCTAACTCTAAAGAAATGACAGTTACATAATCTTGGATTTGAGAAATCCAAAATCCTTAACTCTCTGCTTTGTGTGGATACCATTGGAGGCCAAAAGTGTGGGTGGCTGTGAAGAATTTACGAGGAACGGTACGAGGATTACTTAAAGGTTTAATGTACGTTTTTATTTACGTTTCATAAATAAATATTATCATGAAGCATGAAAAATAGTTATGATATTGGATTGGAAATTTATGTTTAAAATTGAAAATTTTAATTTTCCGCCGCATATCGTATGTAGATTTCTAACAGGAAGAACCTGACCCGACCTGATATAAAGGCATCAGATTCGACAGCACTTGGGCATCCGTGAAGGCCGACCTGACCCGGTTGGATAAGTCAATCATTTCAGTTTACAGTCGATCATCTCAACTTGCTGACCCGAGGAGGTAGGTCGGGGCAATGACACTATGTTCAAGTTCGGACGACGTAAGCCCTAAACGGAGGTTTGGGTCTCCCAAGCATTTGAGAATAGAATTAGGCCAGCGGATGATGAAACATAGTGGAGCTGTAAATTTATTGACTGACACACGCTATCCATGTGAGTGGTTAGAATACAGGCTGACACTATGACATAACATGTAGCAATTACCAAAAATGGTATTATTTAATGAGATTCAAGTGTTAGGTCGTAGGGGTGTCAGGCGGCTGGGCTATAATCCTTGGGTAATTGGGGAAGAGAGCCTAAGAAATAATGGCTTAACAATATGGCTGACGTCACAGGGTTAGCGTAACAATGTAATTTGACTTAGTACATAAAGGGGTTGAGAGTTCATTGTAGAGGGTTGATCAGTTTTATTCACTAGCACTTGTAATTTATAATAGAGAGAAACGAATCCCAAACTAGAGTAAGAAAAAATGTCGGTCAGACCTGAGCCAGAAATAAAAGTTTCATTTTCCCTTGTGTCCGTAGACGTAGGTTGGATCCATTCCACCGAACCACGTTAAATCATTTATTTTGTTTGTGTTTTCTTTATTCCTGCTAAGTTTGCATTTGGTTCCCAACAAACCAAACAAATTCAATATTTGTGGGAGGTTTGTTCGAGGAGTGGTTTTTCCCGAATTACCCCTCGAACGAAAAATAATTGTCAACAATTGGCACCGTTTTTGGGGAACAGTACAAGAAGCAACAAATACACTAAGACAATAGCAGGAGACGGGAACCACATATCTTCAAAGGCTTCGACAACAGAGTGGATGGAGAAAATGGAAAAAACCATGCAAAATGAGAGAAAATGCTCAAAAGGAAAGAGAATCAACTCAGATCTTCATGAAGGCCATGATGAAGAAGTTGGAAAAGAAGACGGGATAAGAGGGGGAAGCGGGCCCCATCTAAAGGCAAAAAGAGATAGTAAGAAGGGAAAAATCTATGTTCACAATAGCGGGGGAAGACATTGGCCGGAGACTCTAACCGGGCAAGAAAGAAATATTGTCGGATTAAAGAGTCTGAGGTTTTGACGACAGAAAGGGCCCCGATGATCCAAAAAGCTAGACCGGTGCCCATATTGTTCACCGAGGAAGATGCCGAAGGGATCAGCTACCCCCATCATGATGCGCTAATATTTAGGGCCAATATCGGCGGGGTCGAGGTAGATAGGATATTAGTAGATCTCGGGAGCGCTGTGAATATCATTGCTAAGGAAGCTCTAAAATATTTGGGCGTGGAGTACACCACTTTGACCCGGGCCGGGACGCGACACTGTTGTATTGGTTTGAGAGAGCATCTGTAGTTCCACTGGGTCGGATACAGTTGGCTATTACCCTAAAGATGACTCCTCACACCCAGACTGTTATGATGGATTTTACTGTTGTAGATTGCATTAGCAGCTATCAGGTGATCTTATGGAGGCTCTTTATGATGAACTCAAGGGCAGCTATGTCGTGTTACTACCTGAAACTGAAGTTCCTGAATCGGGGAGGAATTATGATAGTTTTGGAAGCCAGTTGTTTTGCTACCAATTCTAAGGAAACACTTTGTATTGAGGACGTGGGGGTGAAGAGGAAATAAAGAGAAGGGGATGAGGCAGAAGTTGAGTCGGAAGATTCCCGCCCGAGGATCCTGCCCAATTAGGGGCAGGGGAAGAGCTGGAACAAGTGGAGCTAGTTTTTCTGAAGGGTTATGCAGATGTCTTCGCATGGGGGCACATGGACATGCCCGGGATTGATCCCAAATTTATCAGCCACTGTTAAGCGGTTGATCGAGCTCACAAGCCGGTGAAGTAAAAGAAGAGGATTTTTAACTAAGAACAATACATGACGATTCATGCAGAGGTTGAAAAGTTGCTAAAGGCCGGGTTTATCAGAGAGGTCAAGTACCCGGAGTGGGTATCCAATGTGGTCTTGGTGAAAAATGCTAGTGGGAAATGGTGGATGTATGTGGATTTTTCTCACATGAACAAGGATTTCCCGAAGGACATCTTCTCACTCCCTAAGGTAGATCAGTTGGTGGATTCTAGGGCGTGTCATGAACTGCTCAGTTTCATGGATGCCTTCTCAGGGCAAAACTAGGTCAGGATGCATGCCGAGACGAAGAAAAGACAGCCTTCATTACTGACCAATGGTTGTACTGTTAGCTGGACAACTGAATGTGAGGACGCATTCCAACAACTGAAGGAAAACCTGGCCCAACCCCCACTATTGGCGAAGCCGATCCCAGTTGAGACTTTGTTCCTGTACTTGGCTGTTTCTGAATATGGTGTGAGTTCGGTGTTAGTGCAGGAAATGGATAAAATCCAAAGGCCTACACTAGTAAAGCCCTATTGGATACGAAAACTCGGTACCCAGCTCATGAGTTGGTGGCTCTGTCATTGGTCACTGTGGCAAAGATGTTACGCCCTTATTTTCAAGCCCACCCCATCAGGGTATATACCGACCATCCATTGAGGCAAATATTACACAAGCTGGAGCTCTGGGTCGTCTAGTGAAGTGGTCCGTGGAGCTCAGTGAGCATGACATATCATATATGCCTAGGGTATCGATCAAGGGGCAAGTGTTGGCTAATTTTTTTGCGGAGTTCACAGGGCTTCAGGTTTTGGTAGTATAGGAAGCTAAGTGGGAGTTGTTTGTCGACAGGTCGTTCATCACACAAGGATGTGGGTCGAAATGATTCTCAAAAGTAACTAATGAGAGGAGTTGAGCTACGCATTGAGGTTCGCCTTCGAAACTATGAATAATGAGGCAGAATACGAAGCAATTATGGCAGAACTAAGACTCTGCATGGCATGCGGGGTTTGAGATGTGACAGTAGTAAAAAGTGATTCCTAACTGGCCGTTCAACAAGTGAATGGTGAATTCCAGTAAGGGAGCCGAAAATGATTGCTTATCAGGCTGAGGTAAAGAAACTAGTTGGAGGAATGTGGAATGTAGTATTCGAGCAGGTTGGACGGGAGAACAACTTGTTGGGGTTGGTGCTTAGAGCGCCAATTCCCGGTTGTATTTCTTTATGAATACTTCTGTAAAACGTTATTATTTTGAATAATATATGCAGTTTCTATAATATAACGTATCTTATAATATGGTAAAGACGTAATGACCTTAGAATGACTAGTCATGGTGCAGTTGCAAAAGCTTCGCAACTGACATTGAGTTGTATCATGACGTTGTCATTCTCAGACAGTTCCTGGTCAAGGTTTACACTACTTGGTCAGTATAGTAAACCCGTTGAGACCGGTACATGTCGTATACAGGAATATATGATTCCAATGGTTTCTCAATGAACCATAAGTCTTGGAGACTAGTATAGACGTGTAGGTATTATAGCGGATAAACACTGAGCGACTCACCGAAGATTCTTAATGGATGGTACACCAACGTCAATAAGAATCTTATCGGGTTGAGTAGCACTTGTGATTCTTAGACTTGAGATGTCACTGTGGGCACATGAGACATCTTCTACACTTAGATGGCAGTCACGTCACCGATCTATTAAGATAAGACCTCCGTCTGTTCGTTGGGTGTGTAGATAGATCCTCAGGGTGTCCTGTGTGTATCGAGATAGGATCTGTCAGTTCTGTGTATCAGAGCATAGGTAGTCCATATGATTAGCAATCAGATAAAAACCATGGGCCCGTGGTATAATTTAGAAGTTAGTTCTAAATGTTCTTTTTGAGATTGCTAATAGAATAGTCGACTGGATAATCCCTATAGAGATTTGACGTTTACATCTATATCTCTGGGATTATTCGGATACCTGTGACGGAGAAATTATACATTTTCCATGACCTCGACCTGTATGATTCAACAAGTTTATCCGTGATTATCATAATTTACAGGTGGATAAATTATGGACACGAAATTGGATTTCGTGACGGATATGTCTGAATCTAGAGAGTCTCACTAATGAAATATACTCGTAGAGCACTAGGGCAACAATTATAAATGATGTGATTATTTATAAAGTCATTTAAAGGTTAAACGCATAATACTTGTGAAGGGACCTGATGGTCATTTCCTTAATTGTTGTCTATTTGCATTTAATAATGAATTAATTCAAATACACATTAATTAATTGTCAAATTGAGATATTTGACTAATATCATAATATATATATGTATTAAATATTTAATGTAAATATAATACATATATTTAATATATTTGTATTTAATTAATTATTAATTGTTAAATGATTAAATTAATTAAAATATAAATATCTTAAGCTTATGATATTTGTTTTAATGACTAAGTTGCAATTGTTGACTAAGTTGAAAATATCATTAAAGTGTAATGATCATTATTTAACAAGTTGGCAAGTTGATTTCAATAAAGCAAAATTAGATATTTGATATTTAGTATATACCAAATTCGCCCAAGGCCAAATTGAAGGGTATATATTGTTTTGTTTTTTGATTAGGGTTTTATTATCATCAACACTTTATCAAAACTCCATTAAAAGAAAGAAAAAGAAGCTAGAGAGAAAGAAAAGGAAAAATCAAAGAAAGCTTGGATTTAAGTAAGTATTTCCAACTTGCTATTAGAGAGAAAAATGTTCCTCTTGTTCTTGGCAACATCTTGTGATGTTCTTGAGTTTTTCTATTCTTTATTCTTTGTACTTTTGATGGTTGAAAGTTTGATGAAGGTGTTATACATGTATGAAGTTGAAGGAATGTTACTAATGAAGTAGTAAGCATTCTTTTCATGGTTTTAGAACCTTGTTGCCATTCTAGAGTTATTGATCCACTCTTAAATGACCTAGATTTGTTCTATAGTTGTTTCATTGTGGTGAAGCTTGATTTTAATGGAATAAACATGATTGAAGTATTGGATTTTGTTAATTTGGTCAAATTTGTCAAATTTGAAGAAATTGAAAAATTAGGGTTTAAGACCTCTTCCAAATTTGGGCTTTTCATTTATACAGTGTATTTGGATGTGTATATGATGCATGTAAAATATTAGGTTGATTGGATTTGTTCTTAATGTGTTTTGAACTTTGGAAGTGCAAAATGCACATTGACATGCTTCATTGAGGCTCTCGGCCTTGGTGATAAAATTTGGGATTTTTGTTGCCAATTGTATTTTGACATTTGAGACATGTTAAATTCATATTAAAAATGATTTAGAATCATTCAAAATTATTTTGAACAATTTCGGATTAAAATGGACAAAATGCAAAAGTATAGGGGTAATTCGATAATTACATAAAAATTGATTTCTTGTGTAATATATCATAATTTGATAATTGGAAACTAAATAAATAATTTTATTTAATTAATCCGTGAAAAAGTTTTGAAATCAGAAAATTTTGATTTTCCACTATTCCGATTACTGCATACCGAATCAGCCCTATAAAAACCCCTTCAAAATGGTATCAGAGCGAGTATGATTCTAGGCCCCCTAATATGATTAGCCCTTTAATTCAATGTTTAATCATGTTTTCTTGACTTTATACATGCATGTTATAATCTAATTTGATTAGATTTAGGGTGTATGACACTTAGCGGAAAATGCCTAATTAATAAGGTTTAAATGTAATTATGTATTTGATGCATGTTATGTGGTCCGTCTTGTCAATACGGTTTATAAATATTTCTCTGTGACTACATCCGAGACCGTGCCTCTTCTGTGAGGGTGTAGCCGATAGAGATTTATTTATACCGGATGTATATCAGATACTAGATAAATTCAAGCGAAAGCGGAATCCTGAACTTGCCCTAGCTGTCAAGGTTACGCAAGTAACTTGAGTTTATCATTGACGAGTTTAACCTTGGTACGTCTCGTTGTGGGCCTGCCTTAGCAGCGACAACGAGAGAACGACCAGGACCAGAAACCCAGGAGTCACTAGTGAGTTATTGACAAATGAGTTGTCTACCTGATGAATATACGTAGGCGAGATCATGCATCTGCTGAGAGCTGAAATATATTCACGGGATCCACTTTTCACTATTTGTATTTAATTTAATTTTTATATCTTTGTATTCTGTTTGGGGATTACAGTATTGCATGATTTAGTGGGAGGGGCATTTTTAGATTAAAAATCCATGATCTAGTTTATGCTTATGATATTATATGAAACTGCTTAAATTTCTGCTAACCGTTTTTCGTGATCTATATGATAGATTTGCGATGGCGGCAACATCCACAAATCAGTTTGCGCGTATGCTTGATGCGAACAAACTAAAAGGCGCTGATAACTTCGCCGATTGGGATTTGGATTTGAGGATTGTCCTCGATTCCGAGAGGTTGGATATGTTCTTGAGGGTCCACTGCCCCTTGCTGTGGCAGAGGACGCTACACCGGAAGAACGCGAAGTCTTCCAAGCTTGGATGGATGATGATTTAAGGGTTAAATCATACATCTTAAGTTCATTTTCACCGAGACTCAAGAAACAATATTATGGCATGTCATATGCTTATACTATGATGACACGATTAAGACAATCGTTTAAGAACCAAGAACAAGTAGTTGTTCACAAGGTCGCAATGGAACTGTTCCATGCGCGATTGGATGAGGGGCAAGCTGTTAGCCCACATGTTCTTCAGATGATCGATTTGATCGATCAACTGAGGTAACATAATCTCATTCTGAATGACATTCTCGGTAGGAGTGTCATTCTTGGTTCGCTCCCAGCTTCCTATCGCCAGTTTGTGATGTATTTCAACATGAATGAGATTATCTGTACTTACCAAGAGCTGCATAGGATGTTGCTCACGGCGGAAGAGGACCACAATAAGGGAGTACCGACTTACCCTCCAAGACCTACTTCACTTTCTACTTCTTCCCAGACTTGTTCAAATGGAAAGAAGAAGAAAGGAAGAAGAAGAAGGGTCTCGGTCCTCAACCACAGGCAAGATAGCAAAGCCCAAGAGGGCTTCTGAAGACAAGTGCCATCACTACAGCAAAGTCGGGCACTGGAAAAGGAACTGTCCTGACTACATAGCCCAGCTGAGGAGGGAGAGAGCATCTACATCATGTACATTTATTTTTCCAGTTATTGATATATCTTTGGCTTGTGAAGCCGTTACATCCAACTGGATTTTAGATTCTGCTTGTCCCATTCACATTGCAATTCGTTGCAGGTGCTGACTGAAGAAAGTAGAAGACTGAAGCCTGGAGATATGCAGTTGCGATTCGGGAGTGGAGACTCTCTGGATGCAGTTGCAGTGGGAGTATGCGAGATCTCATTGCCGAATGAGACACTTTTGTTAAATGACTGTCATTTTGTGCCTGGATGTGTAGCTAATATTATATCACTTTATGTATTGGATATAGAAGGCTTTTGTATTAATATTAAAAACTGTTCTTTGTATTTATATGATAAAAGTAATATTCAGATAATTTGTTGTCCAAACCAGCATGGTCATTATACATTCCAAACTTCAAAAGATATTTTAAATACTGGAGTTAATAAACGTAGTTTACCTGTAATTAATAATAATGAACTTTGGCATATGCGGCTGGGTCACATAAGTGTTAAATGCCTTACCCAATTGGTTAGGAATGGTTTGATACCAGATCTTACCATTGAATCCTATCCAACTTGTGAATCCTGTATTCAGGGTAAGATGACCAAAGCCCCATTTTCTGGTGTTGGACACCGCGCCACTAACTTACTGAAACTCATACATTCTGATGTATGTGGTCCACTAAGTCAGACTGCTCACAGTGGTTATTCGTACTTTGTTACATTTACCGATGATTTGTCACGATACAGTTATGTGTATTTGATGCGACATAAATCGGAAACCTTTGAAAAGTTCAAAGAGTTCCGAAATGAAGTAGAAAAATAAACTGGTCAATATATTAAATGCCTTCGATCTGATCGAGGCGGAGAATATATGAGTGGTGAGTTCATGGATTATATCAAGGAGAATGGGATTCTCACTCAATATACTCCTCCAGGTACTCCACAGCACAATGGAGTATCTGAGAGGAGAAATCAGACTTTATTGGATATGATCTGATCGATGTTGAGTTTCACAGATTTGCCCTATTACATATGGGGCTACTCTCTTTTAACAGATGCACATCTTTTGAATAAGATTCCTTCAAAAGCTGTTCCTACGACACCATATGAGATATGGTTCGGTAGGAGACCAAATCTTAGTTACATTAAGGTTTGGGGTTGTCCTGCCTATGTCAGGGTGACTCAGCAAGATAAGCTTTCGCCTCGAGGGAAAAAGTTTAGGTTTGTCGGATATCCTTCGAATACGAGGGGATATCTGTTCTATGATACCGAGCATCGAAATGTGTTCGTAGCTCGTTCGCAAAATTTCTAGAAGTAGATTTTTTGTCAGAAGGTGGTAATCACAGACAGGTTGAGCTTGATGAAGTCCAACCTGAAAACAACAAACCAACGGAGGAACCTGAAGTTCAAGTAGATGAAGGACCTTCAACGCACACACTCCGTAGGTCAGAAAGGGTATCTAGACCTCCTGAACGCTTGTATTTGATACAAGAAAAGAGTCTAGTTGTTCTCTTAGTTGAAGAGACTGATCCTTTCACCTATAGAGAATCGATGTTGGACATCGACTCCGTGAAATGGAAAAGTGCCATGAATTCGAGTTAGACTCAATGCATGAGAATCAAGTTTGGGACTTGGTTCCGCTTCCCGAAGGAATTGTTCCTATCGGTTGTTATCCGAGTTAGACTCAATGCATAATAATTTATTTGACGTAATATTTGAAATGAGCGCGTATGGCAAGTAACTAAATGAATATTGCAAAATTAATACTTGCCTCCCACTATTTTTCGGTGAGCCTTTAACCCTCCGTCGAGTACTCGGGAAACCGTGTTTCCTAGTGGGCTAGGATCCCGTTAAATAACACACAATCTTGACTTTGGCCAACAAATTGTATGATAATTAACTAGGTAGATCTCTAAGATCAATTGGATCCCATCCAATTCCTAGATCCAGTAGGTGGACATCCAAGTCCGAAACATATATCTTATATTTGCCAATATATCAATATATTGCCTAACCTTTTTCCTCTGAATCAACTAAGCCTTGGCTTTGGCACAACAAATTTAGTGATCCCAGTTAAACGACCCATTGACTTTGGAAAGCTTCATAATCAATGTCGATGGACAAGAAGTGATCTTGACTTTGGCCAACAAATCACAACTTGGACAAGACACTGATATGGAACAAAGCTCTCATGATTCAAACACATCCTCGACGGATAAAGGCCTTGACTTTGGCCAACAAACCAATGCCAGTCTTGGATCTTGAGTAAGAATCACTCAATGGAAGGAAAAACGCTTAATATTTTGTGAGGTTTTTTCGCGTGCAAATTGGCAACCAATTTATTATCTTTGTTAAGGTCTCATCATCATACACCCTTAAACATGCATTCTAAACACATAATAAGGCGCATATAAATAAAATAATAATGATATGCGGATGGATAATTTAACACATTGTTCCTAGAACAAATCTCTCCATTTCCTCTCTGTCACGAGCACAAGTTACTTCTACCCGTTACATAAAACTTCTAAAGAAACCTCATTTACATTGAGGGGAATAGGTGAGAAGAGAAATACATAGAGTCAAAGAGGTAATAGGCTGGACACGCAGGTCCAATTAATAAATTCTAAATTTATTACAACAATTTCCAAAATTGCCTCACCCATCTAATATCCATCCGATATACATTATTCATGCATCGCAACCATGCATTCACACAAGCATGTTATCAATCAATCTAATCCAATTAATTAATCTGATAATTAATGACCATCCAATGTTCAAACAACGATTTGATTTTGCGCGAGTCCGACTCGTTTTGCGAATAAGTACTCAAAGTACGAATTCTTGAATTAAATTAAACTACATAATTAAATCCAATTCAATTTGTATTTAATACTAATTCACTATTTAATTCCAAATTAAATATTACACTTTATTAACGAACCTTTATGACTTAATTCCAAATTTAATCGTTACGGGTCTCAAAGCCCGATTAACATCCAATGTTAATTTAATTAAAGTCCAATGAGCTTTTAATTAATTTCTTAAGGCGTGGACTTTTGGTCAACTTGGGTCAAACAAAATAACCAAAGCCCAATCAAGGAATAACCCCATAAGCCTAGAAATCAATTTAGGCCCATTAGGCCCAATTAAAATATTAAGGTCCATTAGTCATAATTGGACTTTATGGAAATGGTTTTGGGCCCAATTGGATCCAACCAATTTAGCCTAAACCCATCTTGGTACAACCAAGCCCAATTAGCCCATTTGCAACTTTACAAGCCCAAATCCAATTTAAGCACAACATAATTAAATTCCAAAATTCCAATTTCAAAATTTAATTACTCAAAGTGTATAGCATAATTAATTACCCAAATCAATATTTCCAAAACACCAATTAGCCTAATTAATCATGCTTATTAACAAAATTAGTGTCCTACACAATTGATCAAAAATCAAACCCATCTAATGCATTAAAGTCTCGACAATTAGGGTTTTTCAAATCAATTCCGAATTCAATCCAATTAAATCCTAAATCAATTTTCCCAACATGATTCCAACTCATCCAATGAATCAAAAATCAAAAATCCCAAGACATTAGGGTTCTACAACCTATCGGCCAAGCTAAGAATTTAGGCAAAAATTGTTCCAAACAATATTTCATGAAATTGATCCAATCAAAATTCAATTAAATATCATTTAAGCATACTCAATCAATTAATTTAACCAAATCATGCTCAAAATCAATTTACCCAATTTTAACCCTAAATTCAAGTTTCATGCTTTTACTCACTCTAATACCATTGTTGGGTTTCTCTAAGGTTCCGGGGATCGAATAAAGCAATGAAACAAAATGCGAATACATCAACGAAGTTGCAGAACACTTACATTGAGCGGTTGAGCGACGCGAGGGACAACAAAAACTTTTCTGCCTCCTCCAAAATGCTCGACAGTGGGCTGTTTTGAAGTTCCTCAAATTCGGCCATGGATGATCCTTGAAGCTCCAAGCTTTGTGATGAAATTCCATGCTCACATGTGCGGTTCCCTATCACCTTTGTATGTTCTCTTTTGAGTGGTAGCTCTTGGTGATTTTTCCATAAAAACACCATCATGCTTCTCCTTCATTCACGGCAGAAACCAGAAAACAGAAGAGAATAAACTGCCCTTGGGCGTGAGAGGGAGAGGAAGAAAGAGAGAGTGAGTTGTGTTGGTTGGTGGCCAAATGTGTATCTAATACACTTAATTTAATTTTCAAAAAATCAAATAAAGATATACCATTTGCTTTTCCAAAAAGTCAAGGCAATTAAAGCCAACCACTTCCATCAATCAATCAAGTGACAAGTTGTCACATCACTCAAAGTGACAAGTGATTTGATGCTTGATGTGACTAATGATTTGACGCTTGATGTGACTTACGAGCCGCACTTGAATTCGAGATGCGAGTACACTCGCAAACACTCCCGGGCTCGAGTTCGTTAATTCCAAATTAACAAATTTTCCGTTGCGACGCAATTAAATAATTGAGCCTAGCAAAATCACTATTCACGTCGCTAACGAATTAATTCTAAATTAACTTGTTCACCCGAATTAAAATCCAATTTCAATTCCGCGTCGAAATCCAATTTCGTTTAATATATCGAATATATTATTTTATCGATTAATTCCAAATTAATCGTTCTCTCTCTTTAATTAATATTTTATCTCAGATAAAATATCTCCGCAATTAATCCGAGATTAATTTTCTCTCTCGTCTAATTAATCCCAGATTAATAAAGTGCGAGTTATACGTCATCGGTGAATCTTCGGGAAGCAACCCATGAGATCCCCGGATATGTTAGCAGTAAATCCGGTCGTCGGACTATCCGAACACGTACGTACCTAGTACTACGTTTATACCGATTTACAAGACAATGGTGGCTTCTAGCAAAGCGCCATGCCTACCCAATTCTCCAGAAATATCATTACAGGAATATGTGATCTATATCAGGCGTAGTATACGTAGTATTGCGTATTTCGATCCAACATCGGATGTCACGTGCTAGGCCTGGGGCTGGAATTGTGTCTGCCCCGTATGAAGCACATATCGGATCTCTGGTAACTAGTCTCTATAATCGGATAATCATGACCTAGTCATATTATCCCGATGACTGTAGTACATAAGAGAACCAGTTTCGTATCCTACGTGACCATCATCTCCACTATGATTGGAGTGATACTTCTGTCTTGACATCACACCCAACACACTACGATTCTCAATATACCCAGCAGAGGCGTACACAAAACCTGTTAAAGCCCTGGACGACCAAAACCAAAGTACATTGATTGTCGCAAGTATTAGCGGTGCAAGTCTCAGGTTAAGACCAAATACACCTACCCTGATTTCGGACTTCCATAGACACATAGTCATACTACCAATGGAATTCCGAGGGGTCTATCCAGAGCGAAACTGTTTCCCGTACCATCGGTAAACACAACCTCCTACTACACTTGCATGAGTATCCTATACCCAAATATATGAGAACTATGCTGTTATGCCCTCACAACGGGCACAAGTGTAATACTAGTCTTTTACGCATTATCGATGTCCAATCTCGATAGTAATCTGACTAGGGATATTTAATGATTAAACCTTCGGGGATTGATACTATCTCATATCATCTCAATCCAGGAACTAATCATATGGACCTTTCATCATTTATATATCTCGGTGATCTAATCACAAATGATAAAAGAGCAATTTCCTTTGTCACATAGTAAATTTGTACAACAACACCATGATATGTACAAATAGTGACGCTATGGGTCATAACTGTCCAACACTTCGGTTAAATCAACTTTAGTTTGGAAAGTTTTATTAACCCCTTGGTCCCAACCCACTTGTAGACAAGGTTAACGAAAGCAAAAATCATAAAAATTACAAGACATTATTTCAGGGCCGATTCTCTATCCCCAGTGGAGTCGCCAGACTGTGGGCAATGCCACAGAGGTGGGTGACGCTGCCCGGGCTCGCGGCCCGGTCGGGAGTACGGAGTAGCCCGCAGGGGACTAAACCGGAGAAATAAAATGGAGTCGCCACCCAGTGTGAACTGGGAAATGATTTAAGGCTGCACTCACCCCTCGCAAGGGAAGACCTCAAACCGTTGGATTCAGAACGGTCCCTTACTTATGCCAATTGTAATAAAGTGATTAATGCAATAGTATAACCAAGTATTATGCGACACATGCAAGAGAATGTAATCAACACACAAGATTGCACACCCATAAACGTAAATAGAATAAAAAAGGGAGACAAATGCATAATTCCATAAGCATATTAAACAAATAAGTGCAGTAGGTGTAAATAAATAATAACTGTAAAAGCAGTAATAATAAAAAAACAAGCACTCAAACATTAACATGACACGAATACACAAATAAAATATACGAAATAATGACCAAAACAAAGACGAATAGCAAAGTCAATAGTATACAAAAGGTAAGTAACATGATGATGAAAGAGATGCGACCGTGGCCGACATCTATATAGGACCTCGTATGCCCGATTGAACGTATCTCACATTCAATCAAATGTACTTTGTCCGACACGTCAAAACATCGTGGTAAAGGTAGCTTTTAGGCATTTCCCTCGAATAGAGGACCTTTGACCCACACGATTAGCCTATGCGCACTAGATTATCAATGCATGAATAAACAAATAAATAATATAGGACCCCGTATGCCCGATTGAACATATTTCACATCCAATCAAATGTACTTCATCCGGCGCGACAAAACATTATGGTAAAGGTGGCCATTTGGTATTTCCCTCGAATAGAGGACCTTTACCCCCACACGATTAGCCCATGCGCACTAGATAGCAATACAAGAGTAAACAAAGCAATAACATGCAGAAGGTAAATAATTGAATAGTAAAAATGCGCGACAAAATATTATGGTAAAGGTAGCCTTTAGGCATTTCCCTTAAATAGAGGACCTTTAAACCGACGTAATTAGCCTATGCGCACTAGATTACAATGCATGAATAATCAAATAATAATATGGGACCTCGTATGCCCGATTGAACATATCTCACGTTCAATCAAACGTACTTCATCCGGCGCGACAAAACATCGTGGTAAAGGTAGCCTTTAGGCATTTCCATCGAATAGAGGACCTTTACCCCACATGATTAGCCCATGCGCATCAAGATTAACAACGCATGAATAAAGAAATAATACATAGAAAATAAATAGCGTAACAATAGACACAAAATTAAATACCAAAATGTAACACGTGCTTGAAAGTTTCCCAAGCGGTACGTGGAGTTGTATCCCAAGTACAGACCGCACTACCGTCCATTCGGATTCGGCTACGGAATTTACGTCTGCGTTTCAATCCGATATACCGCAAGAGATAACATGCAATCATTAACCCAATAGAAATAAAACTAATAAAGATGAACCATAAAGATGCATGCGAAGAAATAATAATAGATAATTGAAAAGATGAATGAAAAGTAGCAAAGGGTGCCCTCAGGTCTTACCTTTTCACTTGCTTCTCGGAATTGCGTTACGTCGTTTCCGGAAGGGTTATGCTCCGTAACTTTTCAGGTTTTCTGGTTCATTATTTTCCTTCGCTGTTTCGCTATTTTCGAGCTGCTATTTTCTCTGTCTTTGCTGCTATTTTCCTGCGGTTTATGACTGTTTTGGTTCACTGTTTTGTCTACTATTTTGGGGGGTTTTAGGGGCTGGTTTCTTCTCAGTTTTGGCTACTGTTTTAGTCTCGGTTTGGTTCGTTCTGAGGGATTGTTTTGGCGACAGTTTGAGTGGCTGGTTGCTCACGCTGGTTATGCTATTTGAAAGGTTTTTTTTGAGTCAATTTCGGTCGGTCAGGGTTGTTACTATTATTTACGTCGAGATGGTTATTAGTGTTCACGACCTCTTGCGTTTTGTCGTTGTTTGAATCGGTTGTAGTTGGATGTGAGTGTGTGGTTCTCTGAGGTTTGTCTCTTGTGTTGGTGAGGGCTTTGTGGCTATGTGTGAGTCGGTGTGCTAAGTGTGTTTAGGGCTGTGTGTTTTTGTTTGTTTGTGGAAGGGTTGTGCGTGGGTTCTTTATGTGGTTTTGTGGTCGGCTGAATGGTTTGGGTTGTCGTGGTTGTAGGGGCTACTTCTCGTGAAATAGGACAAGTGTAAGGGGGTTGTTTGTTGCTAGTGAGGGCTTTGTTGATGAGTTGCCGAGAAAGTGCTGATTTATGGTTCGTTGAGAGTGGCGTGAGTGTGTGCTAAGGAGAAGGGCTTGTGGCGCCGAGAGAGAAAGCAGTGAGTGAGGCAGATTAGGGTTCTTTCGGGTTGAGGGCCAGGGTAGAGGGATGAGAGGCTAGGGGTGTTCTTTTTTTTTTTTTTTATGGTGGTGTTTAGGGTTTTTATTTTTTGTTAAGTTGCCGTGTGGTGAGTGAGAGAGCCAATGGAGTGTGTCCAAGAGAGGAATATGGTTTGGTATATGTATCTTTTTATAGTTGTGCACTAGGGTTTCCTTGTGCATGAGATTTCAAAACAAGGAAACAAAATCATGCAAAAAAAGGATGTGTTTAATTAGTTTATAAATGGAAACAAATTTGTGTAATTTTGGTGGGGAATATCTTTAATTTGGTAGGTGATTTATTTAGATTAGGAAGGGGATTTATTTAATTTAGGAATGAGATTTAATTTGATTTGTGACATGTGTTTTAAATGTTTTAATTATTTGGATCGGGCTTGGGGCCAAGTGGGCTTTGGATGGGTGCGAAGGTTTTGGGCTGAGGCTAATGTTTTAAAACAGAGATTAATCGGGCGAATCTGAGGCCAATCAGCGAGTTAAATTTGTTGATGTATTTATTTCTTGATTTTTTCCCTTCCGACGTATGTTTCCCGCGACTTCCGTAACTTATCGGGTAGTGCCTCCCAACGAGGCTCATCATTGGGTTTTATGCAAAAATACAGTGTCTACAATTATGAATTTATCTCTAAAATAAATTTAAATTAATTAACCTAATAAGATTATGATACAAATTAAATTTGAATGATTTCTAATTAGATTAAAAATCTAGAATTCGAATTTAAATAGGATACATTTATTCTCAAATAAAAGAAATTATTTCCTATTAGAATAATGATTCTAGTTATACAATTTTAATGAAGATTAAAATTATATTCTAATACGATTAGAATAAAATATTTAAGTCCCATAAATAATTAAACATAATAAAATAATATCATAAATTTATCCAATAAGATTGGATAATAAAATATTATGAATATCTTAAGAAATTGTGATGAACTAAAATATATTAGATGTATAAATAAGAGTCCAAAATTAAATAGACTTGGAATTTAACTGCTTGTTTGATTGATGCATGTCAAGCTGGTTCTGTCAAAAGGGCGATAAGAGCCTAAGAAATTTGGGTTTTAAGTGAGACCGATGTGACCCCCCACTCTTCTGGGAACCTAACTGGTGCATTTTTCATTCAAAATGCTTTATTCTAAAGTTTAAAATAAATTAGAACTAAAATCCTTGCGAATAATTTAAGTTTATAACATTGTCTTCCATTATTATAATCAAAATGAGAACTTTTTGTTATTCTTAGATACTTGGTCCTCGTCAAGATCAAGTTTAACATCGAATATGTTTAGATTATAAATAATGATTTGACTTAACCAAAATATTTGATGATTTGACCCTCGTCAAGATCATTTATTTTAGAGGCAAATGTTAAGTTTCATATAAGATATGATGACAAGACTTGTCATGACATGAGTTGTCAACTTAACAATCTATGAGTTACATGCGATGTAATTGGTAACAAGTACCTACCCAAAAGAACTGAAATAAAGTAATTAACCCTCATTGTCATTTTATTTTAAGTAAAATGAGATCATAGCCTGCGATAATTTTATCACTAAAAGGTTTGACAAAATTCAAATAATATAGTGGGAGTAACCATTAGGTTAAAAGTCCAAATATCTTATGGTTTATATCAATGCAATAAAACTAATCAAAATTCTATATTCTTCCTATGGGTTTCCAAACAAAACATGAGTAACCATATTTCCCTCCAAAGCATACCTGATATTAATAAGTTGACTGAACCTAACTTCGCGGACTGGTACTACAACCTAAGAATTGTTCTTAGGCAGGAGAAGAATGTTTATGTCCTGGAACACAGTGTTCCACCAGAACTTGCTGGAGATACAACACAAGAGGAATATAATGTTTGGTTGAAGCATTATGATGATGATGAGCAATCAGTATGTGTGATGTTGAGCTCAATGTCATCAGAATTACAAAAGCAACATGAGTTTATGGATGTGAGTACAATCATAACACATCTCAATGAGTTGTTTGATGCATCTGCTCGTACTGAAAGATATGAGATTTCTAAGGCTCTGTTTCGATACATGATGAAAGATAGTTCTTCAGTTAATGACCATATGCTGAAGATGATTAGCTAAATTGAAAAATTAGTCAATCTTGATTTTATAATGGACCATGGCTTATATATTGATCTTGTATTACAATCACTGCCAGAGTCTTTTTCTCAGTTCATTTTGAATTTTCATATAAATAAGTTGGATGCTACACTTCCTGAATTGCTTAATATGTTAAGAATTGTTGACAAAGACATAAAATCACAGAAAGATTCTGTGATGCTAATGAGTGGTTCCAAAAAGTTTAAGAAACGTCCTAAGAAATGTAAAAAAGGGTAAGGCCCAAAAGGTCAATACTCAAAAGCTCACTGGTGGTGTGACTAAGAAGAAAGACAAGGGCAAGTTAAAAGGGTAAGATTCTGTAATGTCATCATTTCACAATGGACTCCTCTAGGGACACCTCAACACAATGGTGTTTTTCGAAAGGAGAAATCAGACCATGTTAGACATGGTACGATCAATGATGTCCAGCACAGATCTTTTGACATCGTTCTGGGAACTAGCATTAGAAACCACCGCTTACCTTCTAAATAATATTTCATCTAAATTTGTTAGCAAAACACCATATGAGATATGGCATGGCAAACGACCCAATCTCAACTTTATAAAAGTTTGGGTTTGTGAAGCTTATGTGAAGCAATCGCCTACTGACAAGCTAGAAGAAAGGTCAATTAAATGTAAATTTATACGGTATCTAAAACAAATAAGGGGATACTACTTCTACGATCCAAGTGAATAAAATGTGTTTGTTTCACGAAATGCTATTTTTCTACGGTCAATTAAATGTGTTTAAAGCAAACATCTCGGAGTTGGAATCTTCGTTTTGATGAGACAATCAAATAGTTTGATTTTATCAAAAATGAAGATGAACCTTGTGTATACAAGAAGGTTAGTGGGAGCGCAGTCATATTCCTAATATTATATGTGGATGACATATTAATAATAGGAAATGACATTCCAATGCTCCAATCAGTCAAACTAGGTTATCCAATAAATTCTCCATGAAGGATTTGGGAGAAGCAACCTATATTCTAGGAATTAAGATCTATAGAGATAGATCTAAAAGGGTACTTGGCCTCTCACAATAAATGTACATAGACAAAATTCTTAAAATATTTAAGATGGAGGATTCCAAAAGAGGCTACTTGCCCATGAGACATTGAATCTATCTCTCTAAGGAGATGTGCCCTAAATCTTTTGAAGAGGTTGAGCGCATGAAGTAAATCACATATGTTTCTACTATAGGATCAATCATGTATGCTATGTTATGTACGAGACCTGATGTATCTCACACTCTAAGTGTTACGGGCAGATATCAGGTTTATCCTCGAAAAGATCATTGGATAGCTGTTAATATAATTCTTAAGTACTTAAGAAGGACTGATGATATGTTCTTGATTTATGGAGGATGTTCCGAGCACAAAATATTGGGCTATTGTAATGATAGCTTTCATTCTGATAAAGATGATAGAAGATCACAAACATGACTGATGATATGTTCTTGTTTACTATGTTTGGAGGTGCAGTAAGCTGGAAGATTTATAAAAAAACCACTACAGCAGACTCAACAACGGAAGCCGAGTACATAGCCACTTCATAAGCAGGTAAAGAAGTAGTTTGGATAAAGAAGTTCATCACATTCGAAAAGTGTTGTTCCTGACAGTAACAATACAATTGAAATGTATTATGACAACACTGGAGCCATAACACAAGCTAAAGAACCAAGGTCTCATCAGAAATCCAAACACATTCTTAGACGATATCACATGATTAGAGAGATAATCCAAAGAGGTAATGTGATGATAGAGAAGATTCCTACTGAATAGAACTTAACAGATTCTCTTACTAAAGCACTAAACCAACAAAAGCATGATAGACACGCTAAATTGTTTGATATAAAATACCATAGAGATTAGCTCCAGTACAAGTGGGAGATTATTGGTTATATGCCCTAGATCCAATAGGGACAAATATAATTTTATATTATTATATTGATTAAAAAATTTGACAATTTATTTATCAGTATTCTCCATAAGCAATTTTAAGTACTTGTAAAATAAAGTCCTTAGAATGACGATTAAAGAAATTAAATTAAGTTTAATTTATGAGATCCGATCATTCTTAAATGTTCCCGATCATAGGATTATCAACACATGACATTGATAAATCCAGTTTAGATCGGCATATGTTATGTCTTCTTCCTTATTGAAGGAAGGTAGCTGATCTCATAAGCTGCTAGTGAATGTGTTCACTTAGTCTAACATATGGATGTTTGTTGGAGAACAAGTACATCGAAATAACCCGCTTGAGAACCCATATGGAGTGTTATCCACATGTCTATGAGATTTCTCTTTGTAATAATAGTATGAATGATCCTTAGACTTGAGGTCTCCATGGTATCTTGTATGTGGATCATATATGCTTTGGCATTACACCTCCGTAGTCCATAGCGAGATTGTGCATAAGATAATGATTGGGTAATATGAAAAACGTACGAAGATAATGAGTGATCAATAAATGATTCGTAGCTCTGGATAACATAGAGTCGATATCCCAACATGCGCGATTTGACATAAGTGATAATATAAGTCCATGTCCATGGCGATTTCTAAAAGGAGTTTTAGAAACTCTATATATATTACTAGCTTAAGTCAATGTTCTAATAGCCATGATTTAATAGAGTAGACATTTTCCATACTCTAGAATTATTGACGGGATATGTATAAGGCAAAAGGATTGAATCATACGGTAATCATATACGGAATATGTATCACTAAAGTTAGTATTCTTTCTTAATTGGGGGTCGTGATGCATTGCTAGATGCCACTCTTGATCTATGAAAATTAGTTTCTTAATTAAGAAGTTAATTGAGGATAAATTAATTTAAATTAATTTATCCAGACTTATGAAGTCTATAACTATCTCCATTGCAAACATAAGAAAGAACCTAATGGGTCACACACTTTAAAGTATTGAAGAGTTATTAATAAATTATGTATAATTAAGTTTTAGGACTTAAATGTTAAGTTCTTAAACTTTGGGGTAAATTCATAATTTCAGAAATTATGGATAAAAATGGAATTCTAGAAAGTTTTGGGCCAAAGTGTAAATCTGAAAATTAGGTGTTGTTTCATAATTTCCAAAAGTACATGAGTTGTTTTGTAATTTCCAAAAGTATATAGGGTGAAATATAATTTAGTAAAGTGTTTGTATTAAATTATAATTTCATATTTATAGTATCCTAATTTGCTTAGGATTGATAAATTTTATTTAATTAATTTAATTAAATAAAATAAGGATAATGATTGTTTATTTAAGATGGATTAAAATTCCTATTTAATAGGATTAAATCTTTTCCTATTAAATCTAATTTGATTGAATTTAAAACAACTCAAATCAAAAGGCTATAAATAAACCCTTTTGCCATTAACTTTGTGAACAAAAAAATTGAGAAAAATTTTGAAAGGCAAAAACGTAAGGTTGGAGAAAGAGAGAGAAATAAATTTGATTTATTTCAAAAATATTTTTCTTTTAATAAAAGTAAAATTCCTCTTACTCTCACAAAATTCCATAAACCCTAAAACAAGTCTCTTTTCTTAGGCTAACTCTAAAGAAATGACACTTACATAATCTTGGATTTGAGAAATCCAAAATCCTTAACTCTCTGCTTTGTGTGGATACCATTGGAGGCCAAACGTGTGGGTGGCTGTGAAAAATTTACGAGGAACGGTACAAGGATTACTTAAAGGTTTAATGTACATTTTTATTTATGTTTCATAAATAAATATTATCATGAAGCATGAAAAATAATTATGATATTGGATTGGAAATTTATGTTTAAAATTGAAAATTTTTAATTTTCCGCCACATATCGTATGTAGATTTCTAACAGGAAGAACCAGACCCAACCTGATATAAAGGTATCAGATTCGACAGCACTTGGGCATCCGTGAAGGCCGACCTGACCCGGTTGGATAAGTCAATCACTTCAGTTTACAGTCGATCATCTCAACTTGCTGACCCGATGAGGTAGGTCGGGGCAATGACACTATGTTCAAGTCCGGACGACGTAAGCCCTAAACGGAGGTTTGGGTCTCCCAAGCATTGATGAGAATAGAATTAGGCCAGCGAATGATGGGACATAGTGGAGCTGTAAATTTATTGACTGACACACGCTATCACATATGAGTGGTTAGAATACAGGATGAAACTGTGACATAACATGTAGCAATTACCAAAAATGGTATTATTTAATGAGATTCAAGTGTCAGGTCGTAGGGGTGTCAGGCGGCTGGGCTATAATCCATTGGGTAATTGGGGAAGAGAGCCTAAGAAATAATGGCTTAACAACATGGCTGACGTCACAGGGTTAGCGTAACAATGTAATTTGACTTAGTACATAAAGGGGTTGAGAGTTCATTGTAGAGGGTTGATCAATTTTATTCACTAGCACTTGTAATTTATAATAGAGAGAAACGAATCCCAAACTAGAGTAAGAAAAGATGTCGGTCAGACCTGAGCCAGAAATAAAAGTTTCATTTTCCCTTATGTCCGTAGACGTAGGTTGGATCCATTCCACCGAACCACGTTAAATCATTTATTTTGTCTGTGTTTTATTTCTGCCTGCTAAGTTTGCATTTGGTTCCCAACAAACCAAAAAAATTCAATGTTTGTGGGAGGTTTGTTCGAGGAGTGGTTTTTCCCGCATTACCCCTCGAACGAAAAATTACTGTCAACAATTGGCACCATTTTTGGGGAACAGTACAAGAAGCAACAAACACACTAAGACAATGGCAGGAGACGGGAACCACATTTCTTCAAAGGCTTCGACAACATAGTGGATGGAGAAAATGGAAAAAACCATGCGAAATGAGAGAGAAAATGCTCAAAAGGAAAGAGAATCAACTCAGATCTTCATGAAGGCCATGATGAAGAAGTTGGAAAAGTTGGAAAAGAAGACGGGATAAGAGGGAGAAGCGGGCCCCATCTAAAGGCAAAAAGAGAAAGTAAAAAGGGAAAAATCTATGTTCACAATAGCGGGGGAAGACATTGGCCGGAGACATTAACCGGGCAAGAAAGAAATATTGTCGGATTAAATAGTCAGAGGTTTTGACGACAGAAAGGGCCCCGATGATCCAAAAATCTAGACCGGTGCCTATAATATTCACCGAGGAAGATGCCGAAGGGATCAGCTACCCCCATCATGATTCGCTAATAATTAGGGCCAATATCGGCGGGGCCGAGGTAGATAGGATATTAGTAGATCTCGGGAGCGCTGTGGATATCGTTGCCAAGGAAGATCTAAAATATTTAGGTGTGGAGTACACCACTTTGACCCGAGTCGGGACGCGACACTGTTGTATTAGTTTGGGAGAGCATCTGTAGTTCCACTGGGTCAGATACAATTGGCTATTACCCTAAGGATGACTCCTCACACCCAGACCGTTATGATGGATTTTACTGTTGTAGATTGCATGAGCAGCTATCAAGTGATCTTTTGGAGGCTCTTTATGATGAACTCAAGGGCGGCTATGTCGTGTTACTACCTGAAACTGAAGTTCCTGAATCGGGGAGGAATTAAGATAGTTTGTGGAAGCCAATTGTTTTGCTACCGTTTCTAAGGAAACACTTTGTATTGAGGACGTAGGGGTGAAGAGGAAATAAAGAGAAGGGGATGAGGCAGAAGTTGAGTCGGCAGATCCCCGCCCGAGGATCATGCCCAATTAGGGGCGGGGGAAGAGTTGGAACAAGTGGAGCTAGTTTTTCTGAAGGGTTATGCAGATGTCTTCGCATGGGGGCACATGGACATGCCCGGGATTGATCCCAAATTTATCAGCCGTGAAGTAAAAGAAGAGGATTTTTAACCAAGAACAATACATGACGATTCGTGCAGAGGTTGAAAAGTTGCTAAAGGCCGGGTTTATCAGGGAGGTCAAGTACCCGGAGTGGGTATCCAATGTGGTCTTGGTGAAAAATGCTAGTGGGAAATGGTGGATGTATGTGGATTTTTCTCACATGAACAAGGATTGCCCGAAGGACATCTTATCACTCCCTAATGTAGATCGGTTGGTGGATTCTATGGCGTGTCATGAACTGCTCAGTTTCATGGATGCCTTCTCAGGGCAAAACTAGGTCAGGATGCATGCCGAGGACGAAGAAAAGACAGCCTTCATTACTGACCAAGGGTTGTACTGTTACAAGATGATGCCTTTCGGATTGAAGAATATCGGGACAACATATTAGAGGTTGATGAACAAGGTTTGCAAACCACTCATCGGAAGAACAATGCAGGTCTATGTCGACGACATGATTATGATGACGGAGAATCCTGATGATCATCTGGATGACCTCAGAGGGACATTTGAGCTGTTGAGGAAACACAATATGAGACTGAATCCGAACAAATGTGCTTTTAGTGTATATTCGAGAAAGTTTTTGGGGTACATGGTTAGTGCCCGGGGTGTCGAAGCAAACCCTTAGAAAATCAAGTCTATATTGGATTTAAAGCCTTTGAGGACGGTTAAAGAAGTGTAAAGTTTAACGGGTCGGGTGGCAATATTAAAACGGTTCATTTCTAAGACCACCGACAAGTGTCACGCCTTTTTCCAACTGATCAAAAAGGCTAAGAAAAAAGTTAGCTGGACAACTGAATATGAGGACGCATTCCAACAACTGAAGGAAAACCTGGCCCAACCCCCACTATTGGCGAAGCCGATCCCAGTTGAGACTTTGTTCCTGTACTTGGCTGTTTCTGAATATGGTGTGAGTTCGGTGTTAGTGCAGGAAATGGATAAAATCCAAAGGCCTACACTAGTAAGGCCCTATTGGATACGAAAACTCGGTACCCAGCTCATGAGTTGGTGGCTCTGTCATTGGTCACTGTGGCAAAGAAGTTACACCCTTATTTTCAAGCCCACCCCATCAGGGTATATACCGACCATCCATTGAGGCAAATATTACACAAGCTGGAGCTCTTGGGTCGCTAGTGAAGTGGTCCGTGGAGCTCAGTGAGCATGTCATATCATATATGCCTAGGGTATCGATCAAGGGGCAAATGTTGGCTGATTTTGTTGCGGAGTTCACAGGGCTTCAGGTTTTGGTAGTAGAGGAAGCTAAGTGGGAGTTGTTTGTCGATCAGTCGTTCATCACACAAGGGTGTGGGTCGAAATGATTCTCAGAAGTAACTAATGAGAGGAGTTGAGCTACGCATCGAGGTTCGCCTTCGAAACTATGAATAATGAGGCAGAATACGAAGCAATTATGGCAGAACTAAGACTCTACATGGCATGCGGGGTCAGAGATGTGACAGTAAAAAGTGATTCCCAACTGGCCGTTCAACAAGTGAATGGTGAATTCCAGGTAAGGGAGCCGAAAATGATTGCTTATCAGGATGAGGTAAAGAAGTAGTTGGAGGAAATGTGGAATGTAGTATTCGAGCAGGTTGGACGGGTGAACAACTTGTTGGGGTTGGTGCTCAAAGCGCCAATTCCCGTTGTATTTCTTTATGAATGCTTCTGTAAAACGTTATTATTTTGAATAATATATGCAGTTTGTATAATATAATGTATCTTATAATATGGTAAAGACGTAATGACCTTAGAATGACTAGTCATGGTGCAGTTGCAAAAGCGTAGCAACTGACATTGAGTTGTATCATGACGTGTCATTCTCAGACAGTTCATGTTCAAGGTTTACACTATTTGGTCAGTATAGTAAACCCGTTGAGACCGGTACATGTCGTATACAGGAATATATGATTCCAATGGTTTCTCAATGAACCATAAGTCTTGGAGACTAGTATAGACGTGTAGGTGTTTATAGCGGATAAACACTGAGCGACTCACCGAAGATTCTTAATGGATGATACACCAACGTCAATAAGAATCTTATCGGGTTGAGTAGCACTTGTGATTCTTAGACTTGAGATGCCACTGTGGGCACATGAGACATCTTCTACACTTAGATGGCAGTCACGTCACCGATCTATTAAGATAAGACCTCCGCCTGTTCGTTGGGTGTAGATAGATCCTTAGGGTGTCATGTGTGTATCGAGATAGGATCTGTCAGTTCTGTGTATCAGAGCATAGGTAGTCCATATGATTAGCAATCAGATAAAAACCATGGGCCCGTGGTACAATTTAGAAGTTAGTTTTAAATGTTCTTTTTGAGATTGCTAATAGAATAGTCGACTAGATAATCCCTATAGAGATTTGACGTTACATTATATCTCTGGGATTTATTCGGATACCTGTGACGGAGGAATTATACATTTGCCATGACCTCGACCTGTATGATTCAACGAGTTTATCCGTGATCGTCATAATTTACGGGTGGATAAATTATGGACACGAAACTGGATTTCGTGACGGATATGCCTGAATCTAGAGGGTCTCACTAATGAAATATACTCGTAGAGCACTAGGGCAACAATTATAAATGATGTTGACTATTTATAAAGTCATTTAAAGGTTAAACGCATAATACTTGTGAAGGGACCCGATGGTCATTTTCTTAATTTTTGTGTATTTGCATTTAATAATGATTAATTCAAATACACATTAATTAATTGTCAAATTGAGATATTTGACTAATATCATAATAATATATTGTATTTATATTTAATGTAAATATAATACATATATTAATATATTTGTGTACTTAATTAATTAATTAATTATTTAATTGTTAAATGATTAAATTAATTAAAATATAAATATCTTAAGCTTATGATATTTGTTTTAATGACCAAGTTGCAATTGTTGACTAAGTTGAAAATATCATTAAAGTGTAATGATCATTATTTAACAAGTTGGCAAGTTGATTTTCAATAAAGCAAAATTAGATATTTTGATATTTAGTATATACCAAATTCGCCCAAGGCCAAATTGAAGGGTATATATTGTTTGTTTTTTGATTAGGGTTTTATTATCATCAAAACTTTATCAAAACTCCATTAAAAGAAAGAAAAAGAAGCTAGAGAGAAAGAAAGGAAAAATCAAAGAAAGTTTGGATTTAAGTAAGTATTTCCAACTTGCTATTAGAGAGAAAAATGTTCCTCTTGTTCTTGAAAACATCTTGTGATGTTCTTGAGTTTTTCTATTCTTTATTCTTTGTACTTTTGATGGTTGAAAGTTTGATGAAGTTGTTATACATGTATGAAGTTGAAGGAATGTTACTAATGAGTAGTAAGCATTCTTTTCATGGTTTTAGAACCTTGTTTCCATTCTAGAGTTATTGACCCACTCTTAAATGACCTAGATTTGTTCTATAGTTGTTTCATTGTGGTGAGGCTTGATTGTAATGGAAGAAACATGATTGAAGTATTGGATTTTGTTAATTTGGTCAAATTTGTCCAATTTGAAGAAATTGAAAAATTAGGGTTTAAGACCACTTCCAAATTTGGGGCTTTTCATTTATATGGTGTATTTGGATGTGTATATGATGCATGTAAAATATTGGGTTGATTGGATTTTGGCTTAATGTGTTTTGAACTTTAGAAGTGCAAAATGCACATTGACATGCTTCATTGAGGCTCTCGGCCTTGGTGATAAAATTTGGGATTTTTGTTGCCAATTGTATTTTGACATTGGGACATGTTAAATTCATATTAGAAAATGATTTAGAATCATTCAAAATTGTTTTGAACAATTTCGGATTAAAATGAACAAAATGCAAAAGTATAGGGGTAATTCGGTAATTACACAAAAATTTGATTTCTTGTGTAATATTTCATAATTTATTGGAAAATTAAATAAATAATTTTATTTAATTAATCCGAGAAAAAGTTTTGAAATCAGAAAATTTTGATTTTCTACTATTCCGCTGCGTTACCGGATATCAGCCCTATAAAACCCATTCAAAATGGTATCAGAGCGAGTATGATTCTAGGCCCCCTAATATGATTAGCCCTTTAATTCAATGTTTAATCATGTTTTCTTGACTTTATACATGCATGTTATAATCTAATTTGATTAGATTTAGGGTGTATGACACTTAGCGGAAAATCCCTAATTAATAAGGTTTAAATGTAATTATGTATTTGATGCATGTTATGTGGTCCGTCTTGTCAATACGGTTTATAAATATTTCTCTTTGACTACATCCGAGACCGTGCCTCTGCTGTGAGGGTGTAGCCGATAGAGATTTATTTATACCGGATGTATATCAGATGCATATGTCTAATACGATAAATTCGTGAACTCCGAACGCGTGCCTCTGCTGAGGTGTAGCCGATAGAGATTTACTGTATAGGTTACGCAAGTAACTTGAGTTTATCATTGAAGAGTTTAACCTTGGTACGTCTCGTTGTGGGCCTGCCTTAGCAGCGACAACGAGAAACGACCAGGACCGGAACCCAGGAGTCACTAGTGAGTTATTGACAAATGAGTTGTCTACCTGATGAATATACGTAGGCGAGATCATGCCTCTGCTGTGAGCTGAAATATATTCACGGGATCCACTTTTCACTATTTGTATTTAATTTAATTATTAAATCTTTGTATTGTTTGGGGATTACAATATTGCATGATTTAGTGGGAGGGGCATTTTTAGATTAAAAATCAATGATCTAGTTTATGCTTATGATATTATATGAAACTGCTTAAATTTCTGCTAACCAGTTTTTCGTGATCTATATGATAGATTTGCGATGGCGGCAACATCCACAATCAGTTTGCGCGTATGCTTGATGCGAACAAACTAAAAGGCGCTGATAACTTCACCGATTGGGAATTGGATTTGAGGATTGTCCTCGATTCCGAGAGGTTGGGATATGTTCTTGAGGGTCCACTGCCCCTTGCTGTGGCAGAGGACGCTACACCACGGAAGACGCGAAGTCTTCCAAGCTTGGAAGGATGATGATTTAAGGGTTAAATCATACATCTTAAGTTCATTTTCACCGGACTCAAGAAACAGTATTATGGCATGTCAGATGCTTATACTATGATGACACGATTAAGAAATCGTTTGAGAACCAAGAACAAGTAGTTGTTCTCAGGTCGCAATGGAACTGTTCCATGCGCGATTGGATGAGGGGCAAGCTGTTAGCCACATGTTCTTCAGATGATCGATTTGATCGATCAACTGAGGTAACATAATCTCATTCTGAATGACATTCTCGGTAGGAGTGTCATTCTTGGTTCGCTCCCAGCTTCCTATCGCCAGTTTGTGATGTATTTCAACATGAACGGGATTATCTGTACCTACCAAGAGCTGCATAGGATGTTGCTCACGGCGGAAGAGGACCTCAGAAGGGAGTACCGACTTGCCCTCCAAGACCTACTTCACTTTCTACTTCTTCCCAGACTTGTTCAAATGGAAAGAAGAAGAAAGGGAAGAAGAAGAAGGGTCTCGGTCCTCAACCACAGGCAAAGATAGCAAAGCCCAAGAGGGCTTCTGAAGACAAGTGCCATCATTGCAGCAAAGTCGGGCACTGGAAAAGGAACTGTCCTGACTACATAGCCCAGCTGAGGAGGGAGATAGCATCTACATCATGTACATTTATTTTTCCAGTTATTGATATATCTTTGGCTTGTGAAGCTGTTACATCCAACTAGATTTTAGATTCTGCTTGTCCCATTCACATTTGCAATTCGTTGCAGGTGCTGAAGGAAAGTAGAAGACTGAAGCCTGGAGAGATGCAGTTACGATTCAGAAGTGGAGACTCTCTGGATGCAGTTGCAGTGGGAGTATGCGAGATCTCATTGCCGAATGGACACTTTTGTTAAATGACTGTCATTTTATGTGCCTGGATGTGTAGTTAATATTATCTCACTTTATGTATTGGATACATAAGGCTTTTGTATTAATATTAAGAACTGTTCTTTGTATTTATATGATAAAAGTAATATTCAGATCCTTGTTGTCCAAACCAGCATGGTCATTATACATTGCAAACTTCAAAAGTTATTTTAAATACTGGAGTTAATAAACGTAGTTTACCTGTAATTAATAATACTGAACTTTGGCATATGCGGCTGGGTCACATAGGCGTTAAACGCCTTACCCAATTGGTTAGGAATGGTTTGATACCAGATCTTACCATTGAATCCTATCCAACTTGTGAATCCTGTATTCAGGGTAAGATGACCAAAGCCCCATTTTCTGGTGTTGGACACCGCGCCACTAACTTACTGGAACTCGTACATTCTGATGTATGTGGTCCACTAAGTCAGACTGCTCACAGTGGTTATTCATACTTCGTTACTTTTACCGATGATCTGTCACGGTACGGTTATGTGTATTTGATGCGACATAAATCAGAAACCTTTGAAAAGTTCAAAGAGTTCCGAAATGAAGTAGAAAAACAAACTGGTCAATATATTAAATGCCTTCGATCTGATCGAGGCGGAGAATATATGAGTGGTGAGTTCATGGATTATATGAAGGAGAATGGGATTCTCACTCAATATACTCCTCCAGGTACTCCACAGCCCAATGGAGTATCTGAGAGGAGAAATCAGACTTTATTGGATATGATCTGATCGATGTTGAGTTTCACAGATTTGCCCTATTACATATAGGGTTACTCTCTTTAAACAGATGCACATCTTTTGAATAAGATTCCTTCAAAAGCTGTTCCTACGACACCGTATGAGATATGGTTCGGTAGGAGACCAAATCTTAGTTACATTAAGGTTTGGGGTTGTCCTGCCTATGT
>SKCR01043398.1:0-48341 GCA_019454045.1 Zanthoxylum bungeanum | reverse complement strand
TCAAGGTTAGCCTACAAGTCATTCAACTCGGCATGAGCCTTAGTCAGCTCATTCTGAGATTTCACTAGCTCATCCATGTTCTTCTCTTACTCGGTCTCTTTTTCTTTGAGCTTTTCCTCGGCAATAGCTGTCTTTGCTTCTGCAGCTTAAGCTCAAAGGCCTTGTTACCAAGCTCATAGTCGGCTTCATCCATCTCATTTCTTGCAACTTGGAAGGGTTTGCGGAAGGCTTTTGCTGCCTCATTTGCCTCTTTTACCACATTAAGGAGCTCATGCACCCTCTCGGTCAATTGGCTCTAAAGCCTCTGGGTCTGGTTACCATCGGCTATGGTGTTGGAAAGCACATCCATGTTGGTGGCCAAAAGATATGCCAGGGTATAAAAAGAGAGAGACGGTCAGTTTATTGGTAATCAATGATGAATGATGAAAGACGAAGGCTATGTTTTAAGCAATTACCTTCACTTGGAAGTAGCCCACCTTCCCAAGAACGTCCTCGGGAGAGAGGTTCTCATAGGCCAAGGCCTGGTTGATGTTCACGTGTAGGGCCATGAAGTTGATGGTCGGTAGAAGGTGAACAATGTTTTCCTTTGCATTTTCCGGTAGATCGTCCACCTCCAAATTAGGGACTCCCACCTTTCTTGGAGTATAAGTCATTGGAGCCTTGCCATGGGGGGCCATGGTATTCTTTTGAGGACCTAGGTCAGTATACTCCTCATTTTCACCCCCGACTTGGTGGAAACGTCTTTTTATGGGCCTTGTGGTGCTGATGGAGTTTGTGATGTTTGGGCACATTTGGGTTTGTCTTGGTGGAGGTGTATTTACTATTTGATTCGGTATGGTAAGAGTCTGCATTGGTGCTTTCTATTTTTATGATGGAAGAATGGGTGTGGTGAGTCGGGAGCGGGTCTTGCTATGACTGCCTTAGGCTCGACGTTTGGATTCTCGAGTGATCTATAGACAGCAGGGTCTTCATAGATCGGGTCGGTCTTGACCCCGAGTAGTTGGGGTGTTCATAGGGTCGGGTCAACCCGCGACACGACCCGACGCAACCCGACCTGACCCGGTCAGGTTTGCAAAATAAAAAAAAATCGGTCCAGACCCGACCCGACCCGTAAAATCGAATCAGATGGCGAGTTCAATTAAAAAAATTAGATTTGACCCAACCCGACCCGCAATTAATGATTTTCCTATTTTCCTCTCTAGTTAATTTATCATAATTTCATTTAACTATAAATCTTATCAAAATTATATCATCAAATATATTTAGTATGCATTCTTCCGACTCGACCAGGCCTGTATTTTTTTGACCTAATTCGCAGTGACCCGAACTGCGCGGGTTGCACTCTCAAATTTCGGGTTTTGGATCCTCCGACCCCCATGATCTGACCTGATCGGGTTTAAGAAAATTAAAAAAATCCGACCCGACTCGACCCGACCCATGAACACCCCTACCGGGTAATAATAAAATTCACCCTATTATGCATTCTTCCGACCCGACCCGACCTGTAGTTACCCAACCTGCGCGGGTTGTACTTTCAAATTTATGGTTTTTGGTCCTCTGACTCGCATGACCCGACCTGATCGGGTTTAAGAAAATTAAAAAAACTCGACCCGACCCGTGAATACCCTACCGAGCAGTAATAAAATACACCTCTTTTGTCCCATGGACGTAGGTTGGAGACACTTTTTGCCAAATCACGTAAACTCTGAGTTTATCTTGCATGTCTGCTAAATTTGATTTGCTTCCCTACTAACCAAACAAATTCATTATTGTGGGAGGTTTGTTCGAGGGGTTAATTTCTCATATTACCCTTAGAACGAAAAACAGTCGTCAACAATAATCTCTAGACAAAGTTGTACTATAGTTTAAATATAAATCTGAGACTTTGGTAGCATGATTTTTAAAATAAAGGAAAATGACACCTAATTATCTTGCAAATTATCACAACACTTTAATCCCTATAATTTTGAAAATATAAATTTTAATTCATGCCGTTAAATTTTTCATTAATTTTAAGTCATTTTTCATTCGATTAGAGTTAAATAACTTAAATATATACAAACGTGTTTCAAACAATATATGAAAAGTGACACAATTAATAAAATATTTATTATGTTATTTAAAACTGTAGAAAGGAAAATATTATTATGACAATTTGTATAGTAGTTAGTATCATTTTCCTTGAAATAAATTAGATTTATACATAAGATCAAAATCCAATAAAAATGATACAACATATTCAAAGACACCGGGAGCGGTTCAAGAAAATTTGGGGCCTTAGGAGAATATATTTTATGAGGTCTCATTATATTTAGATACATATTTTTTAATTGATATGTTTTTCAATTATAAATAAAATCGGAGACTTCCTACAACATAACACATAATTTAAAAATTAAAAATTTAAGATAATCATTTATTAAAGTATTATTAGAGAGATATCTAAAAACTATGGCCTTCTTAAAATTTAATACCCTAAACGATCATTTAGTTCACCTTGACCTGAAACAGGCCCTGAAATACACTCCATATATGTAAATTTATTGAGCTCAAAGCCTCTTTTTTGACTTGATGGAAAACTATTATTAATTCATATAAAGGTAAATATACCTTACAACATTAATCTACTTATATTCTTAAACTAATAATTCCTTTTGAAAAAAATCTTAAATTAATAATTGAAAGAATAAAAGAGAAAGAACAATTAAAAGACAAAGTGTACATTCCAAGAGACCTTTGAAAATTAGTACCCAAAGTAGAACGATTAGCATTTCTAGGACGATAAGATTCTGCTTAAGTGATTAAATGTCTAAAACAACCTTAATATATACATCAAGAAGTATGTAGGAATCTACCACTCATTGGAAGTCTCATGGTTTTTTCTGCCTTGTATATTTTGGACTGTCCTGTCATTTTGGGTAGAGTAATGATACACTCACACACACTTTTACTTAAAGTTTTACAAACTCTCTCACTGTAGCTACAGTGATTTACTGTAGATCACTGTAGCTACAGTGAGAGAGTTTGTAAAACTTTAAGTAAAAGTGTGTGTGAGTGTATCATTTTTGTTTTGGGTATTATTTTTACTGTAGTTTCTCCCTCTCTTTTATCTCAAGGGATTGCCTTTCCCAATATGTGCTTTAGATATTTAAGCACTTGTGCCGTAATAGAAATAATCAGTTTTATGTTGTGTGTTGACGGCTGTTTTTCGTTTCAGGGATAATTTGGGAAAAATTATTCCTCGAATAAATCTCCTCCAAACAGTAAATTTGTTTGGTTAGTTGGGAACCAAAACAAACTTAGCAAGCAAATCAGAAAACACAGAGAAAACAAAAGATTTAACGTGATTCGATGGAATGGATCCAGTCTATGTCGACGGGTACAAAGGAAAATGAACTTTTATTACCAACTTGGATCAGACCCACCTGCCTTACCTCTCTCTTACACTAAGTTTTTTCGCTCTTTTAAAAATTTTGAAAATGCTCAAAATTGCTAGGAAAATGATTCGCCAACCAGAGAGCAGAAGAACCTCTAAATCTGAGTCTTCAACCTTTTTATATAGTGCATCTAGATCTACTATTACACCAACTTGTGACGTCAGTTACGTTACCCTGTCATCATTACAGAGGCTATTTTCCCCTATCACTCTACAAAAAGTAGCTCTGACGTCTGACACAACCACTCACTGCCATCAGAACCTCATTAATTCACTTTTTTTTGGTAACTGCTACACGTTCTGCCCATGTGACAACTTGTATTCTAACCACTCATGTTGTTCCGTGTGTCAGGGGATAAGCGTATGGCCTAATCCCATCTTCTCAACCTCTTGGGGATTCAAATCTCCATGTAGGGCTTACTTCATTCACACATAAGCACGAAACTATAAACCTCATGTATATCCTCGGGTCGGCATTCAGAGGTACTTGATACAGTATCCTCTTCCTCTCTTCTTTACAAGGTCAGGTCGGCATTCATTCACCTCCCTCACTTTCTCTTTGCAATTCATGACCATTCCTGGCAAGTACTTGAAGGCTTACGAGCCTGCTTTGTTTCCTTGTTGCTAGTAAAGTTTCTCCGGTTGTACGTGACTGTGCCTCCATTGGCTCACTCCAAATCCCATTCATAAGTACAAAAATATATCACACGACGTCCCCGAGTTGGTCTTCACATGGGCTGATACTACCGAGTCTGATCCATCTCGTCAGGTCGAGTGACCCTGCGCCTCGAGCGTGGACCATTCTGCCCGACCTCTTATCCCGTAATGTGTAAATCCATTTATACCATTCTTTGTACTTCAAAGTTTCTCGGGTCAGGAAATCACCATCAACATTGTAGTTGCAAGATAAGATAACCATTTCATTGTATTCATCAAACTCTCAAGGATGTGTTGGAAACCACTAAACTCTCAGTTGTGTGTGTGACTTTGTGTGTGTATGTATGTATCTATATATATATATATTTATAGGGTCAATTGTTATTAGGATTCAAAACAAAAAATCAGGTCATGATTTGGGACGATTTTTTATTGTCCAAAATAAAAATCCATTTTTTTTTAATCTAAAAATCATGAATCTCAATTAGAATTCGAGATTTCGCACTGTTTAGTCCAAAATTCGAAGTGATTTTTCGTCCAAATTCAAAACCTGATATGATTTGAGACAGAACCAAAATTAACATATCCTTATTCATCCCGACCCTTTGCCATCTCTACTCATAAAGATCACAAAAATTTATTCTTAATAATAAGTTTTCTTTTTGTTAATAGTAATAATTTATTTTTACATGAAATAAAAATGGCATAAAAACATCAGAAAATTATAAATATAACGAAACATTGTTACCAAACACGAAAAATGTATTAACAAAAGATAGTGCGTATTGCAAGTATCACCCTATGCAACATAGACGCGCTCATAGTTCGAATATATACAATTAATCCACATTTAATCCTAAATCGTTACTTGAATGATTTAATTTGGATGATTTTAACCGCTTTAAATCAATACCGATTTTCTTACTATTTTGATCGATTAATCGATTTTTTTTCGATATTCATTTTTTAAAAATCACCCCATTTCAATTTTTAATCTATTTTTAAAAAATTTCATTGATTTTGTGTGAAAAAAAAAAAGATTTCGTTAGAAATTATGAAAAATAATAAGAATATGTTTCAATTTAAATAAATTATTATCAAGGTATCAATACTAGTATTCTTAATTTATTATATTTTTTAAATAAGGATATTATTTTCTATTTATATCAAAACTGTCCCTATTTAAATTGACTTGATTGTATGAAATTCTCTAAACATTGCATGTATTTATAGGGAATAAAAGGATATAATCCTTTAATTAGAAATAACAAAACCCTTCGAATTGAAAGAATATAATCATTTAATGAGAAATGATATAACCATTGGGATTGAAATTGTTCCTTGGAGGGTTATAACCTTAAAGAATTATATACATTGACATAGAGGTTACTTTACCAAAGGCATCCCTCAATGTCTATAAAAAGGGATCCATGGGTTCTCATTTTATACATTCATTCAATTCCATTCATTCTTCTTTCATTTTCATTAATTAGAGAGTTTAAGGTTTTCCAAATAAGAGAGTTTCTATTATTATTCCAAGTTCATTGTTCTTGAAGAAAGAAATGTCTTTTTTGACAAGAAGCAACCAAGCATCTTGAGAAAATATTAGTCGAGAGATCCGTAAAGCGCATTGAGGCGGCTCTAATAAGCTCTTAAGGACAAATATTTTCTCGACTTAATTTTGAGTTTTTCATCTCCTACAATTTCAGAGTTTTTCTAAATCCTTGAGTTTTTATTAAGTTTGTATTGATTCTAGGATTGCAAGTTTATTAAGTTTTAATTTGTTTGAATTATGCATGATAAATGTGATTAAAACACATCTTGCCAATAGTCTTAAGAACTTATTAACTTATATGTATTGCTTATTCTATTTTATTCATGTATTATTCATCTTTTGCTTTGAAAATACGTTCTGCACATGAAATTTACGTGAGAGCATTCAAACGCCCATCGAACGCATAAAGACACATACAGTGTTCAACATTTTCATTTGAACGCGGTGACGAATGTCACTTGAACATAAGCTTTCTGAAAGGGTTAATTTGAACGTGTTAACAAATATTACATGAACATGAACTCTCTGGAAAGATTCGTTCGAATGGCTGAATGAACGTGACACTAAAGCAAGTCATACCTGGAATATTTTAAAACTTAAATTAATTTATGTATAATAACATACATGATTTAATTTGTATTAATTCACATATTTAAATTAATCAAATGTATAGTTAATTTACTTGTTAATTTTCATATATTGTATATAAATTTTAATTGTGAAACTTTGTAATATAGATATAAGTTAATTATAGGATAATTTAATTATCACATGCATGCACCTAGTTTACTATGTGATAAAGTTGGGAAATTAAATCTTGCTCACTGGTTGTTGTATACTTATTTAAGAATTAAAAGTGTATCACAAAGACTTGATTCGAGTGTTATACAAGTAATTTCTTCTAAGCTTGACTGTTTATATTTAACTAATTATTATACGTGTAATTGAGAATTGATGTGTAACACTAAGATTGAATGCCTAAGACTTTCTATTGAGAAAATGATTAAAGAAATTCTGACACCAATGAGATAAAAGCCTAAGAGGACAGAGATTTAAATGGTTACACCGGACCCCTCTCGTCCTATGGGAATATTCCTTTGTTCACTTATCATAGAACGAAGGTCATGCACCTTCCTACAAATATCTGAAAGTGTGAGGCGTCTCACCAAAGTGATGGTACCTAAACCTAAGAAGGTTAAAATAGGACAAAAAATTATTGACTGTATATTCATTGGATATACTCACAATAGTAGCACATATCAATTCTTGGTACATAAATATATGATTCCTGACATCAATCCAAACATGATAATTGATTCAAGGAATATGACATTCTTTGAAGAGATATTTCCTTATAAAGAAAAACAAAGAACATAGTCTCTCAAAATGACTATTAATATTGTTTCAAGTAGTGATCAAGTTAACCAAGAATCCTATAAACCTAAAAATATTGAGGAGAATAGATCCAGACGTAGCAAGAGAGCAAGAACGTCTAAGCCATTTGGACCTGATTTCCTAACATATATGTTAGAATATTAGTCTCAAAGTAATAGAGAAGTGATGTCTTCTTTGGACACTACTTTGTAGAAAAAGGCTATAAACAGTAGGGTTGAGCACCGATTCCGGTTATACCCGGAACCGGTTGGAACCAGATCGATTTTTCAGATTTGGAACTGAACCGGTTCTGGTTCGAAAATGGAAGAACCGAATTTAAACGGTCCAGTTTCGGTTCTGTCATGGACTGAACTGGAACCGGAACGAAACCTGTTTTGGGAACCAAATTTAGTATCAATTTCGGAACTAAATTAAAACTCATTTAAACTCAGTTTCATAACCAGTTTTAAAACCAAATTTCATAACCCAATTTAAACCCAATTTCGTAACCCAATTTCATAATCCAAATTAAAACCCAATTAAACCCCAATTTAAATCCAATTTAAACCCAGACCTTCCTACAAGAATATTATTTATTGAGTCAAAAATATTATGCAATATGCAGTCTTATTTATTTTTTTATTTCTTTATTGACAATTGTCAAGATTATTATGTAATATTCAAGTGTGAGAAGTAATTGTATTTTCAAAGTTTGACAATAATAAAAAAATAGGGTAAATCAGAATCGGACCGGAACTGAATTGAAACCAATTTTTTTTCGGGTAGGTTCCGGTTCCACACAGAATCGATTTGAGATCAATTAATAGTGTATCTTATTTAATTGGGTAGCTTCTAGTTCCACTTAGTTAGGAACTGATTTTTTCCGAGTAGGTTCCGATTCCATGGGAATTGGAACCGAAACTGGTATTGCTTACCCCTAATAAACAGTGAGATTGATTCAATCCTTCAAAATCATACTTATGAGTTGGTTGATATTCCTTCAAGTTGTAAGCCGTTAGGCTACAAATGGATTTTCAAATGGAAGATGAAACCAAATGGATCAATATATAAATACAAGGCAAGACTTGTCATAAAATGTTATAGACAAAAAAAAGCCTTGATTACTTTGATACCTATTCACCAGTGACTCGTATCACTTCAATAAGAATACTTATAATCATAACAACTATATTTGGTCTTGAAATACATCAAATGTATGTAAAGATGACATTCTTAAATGGTGAATTGGATAAGAGATTTATATGGAACAACCAGAAGGCTTCAATGTTCCTGGACAAGAACACCGAGTATGCAAACTTGTAAAATCCCTGTACGGATTAAAATAAGTACCTAAACAATGGCATAAGAAGTTTAATAAAGAGATGTTATCAGGTGGATTCAAATTAATGAGTGTGATAAGTGTGTATGCACTAATTCAACTCAAAAGGGATATTTCATTGTATGTATTTACGTAGACGATATGTTGATAATTGGTAGTAATCATGAGATAATTCAGTCTACCAAAAAAACTTTGACCAACAAATTTGACATGAAAGATTTAGGAGTAGCTGATATGATTATAGGAATAAAAATTTCCAGAACATCCGAGGGATACATATTACCTCAACCTCAGTATTTTGAAAAAATACTTGAGAAATATAACAAATGAGATATAACGTAGCTAGAACTCATGTAGATCTAACTCTTCATTTGTCAAAGAAAACTGGTTCAAGCCATCCCAATTAGAGTATTCGAGAATCATCGGAAGTCTAATGTATCTCACGAATTGCACATGAACATATATCGCTCAAGATGTAAATAGGCTTAGTAAATATACGAGTAATCCATGACATAACCACTGGAAAGTCATAGTAAGAGTACTGAGGAATCTAAAAGAAACTTCAAAATATGGTCTGCATTATACAAGATATCTTGTTGTTCTAGAAGAGTACAACGAAGCTAACTGGATATTTGATACAGCAGATGACACGCATTAAAATGGTCAAGATAAAATTTTTGCTTACCTTTGTGTCATTAGTTGGTATAGTATCAACCAGTGGGTCATTCCAGCAGAAGATTCTCCTTAATTATATTAGTTGTGTCACGAAAAAAATAAAAGTACTTAAATTAAATGGGATTTGAAAATTATACGAAAGTTATTTCAAATAAAACTAAACTATAAATATAAAATTAAAAAAAAACATTGCTTGGAAAGTTGAAACTATTGAGAAAAATATGGTTAAGGGTTTTATTCGCCACCACTAGATAATGGATATAATTATGTTCAGATCTGATCTCACTTTCTATTGAAATTAAAAACCCTATGATGACACAAAAGTTCGGATATCTCGAATCTTTCCTTAGTTTGTCGTCAAGTATGAACAATCGCATTATTTGATCCATATTTATTAAACAACATATGTTTCGCTCTCTAGATTTAATTTAATAAAAGCATTAAGTTCTGAGAAAGAAGGTTGAATCAAGCAAAAAATACACTCGCGTGGTTTATTTAACTTAAGTTATAAACTTCATGCAATCATTCGAAAACATCCTGCCATATGTGATAATAATCGCTATTAAGGTTTAGAATTCAATACAATTATACAGATCAAGAATCTAAACTAGCATTCAAATCACTAACTTACTTACTTAGTTTCACACCTAAATAAATAAGAAAGTAATTTATAGCATTCAAATAGAAGAATATAACAATTCCAAATAGAGAAATTAATCAAATCTGAAGTTTAAAGAAACTAATACATATCTAGGGTTCTGACACCACCCTTAACCAAATGAGGTTTAGCTACACATAATTGATAAGTTCATAAAAGAATTCATTAAATAAAATATAACAAACTAGGAGTGGATAAGAATATAACTTTTGATGGCTGCTCTTATTCTTCTCTAATCTTTTCTCTTTTTTTTCTTTTTCTTATGTCTCTCCTCTAATGAGGGTTTTAAACCTTTTTATATATATAAATAATGTTCTAACCTAATCCTAGTGATATATGCTTTTGAAAACCCAAATATTAATGGAAAAAAGCTAAAAAACTGAAGTTTGCGTGCAAATTCCTCAATTTGCATTCGAACGCCCCTCAAATCAAGGCGTTAGAATATTCGTCGCATGTGTAGCTTCTACCTCGGGGTGTTAGAACGCTCCGACGAACGTCACTCGCACACCCGTCTATTCTGCGCGGACTAATTTTGAGGTGAAAATTAAAACACTTGTAACTTTCTCATCCCTTAGCCAAATCATAAGTTATTTATATATACGCGATCGTCTTCGAGTTTTTTTCCAGTGAAACTAACCTCATATCAATTAGATCTCAAAATCTTATGGAATGTCTACAAGAATGAACAATGGTCAATTGACACTAGTCAGCTTCCATCCAAGGCCTAGAGCTTCCCTTTTGCACTAGCTTCATTCCTACATCAAAACACACCAAAAAGTATGTGAATTTGAATATTTCATCAATCAAAACATATAACGTATAAATGTATTAAAATATCCAAATTACTTCTAAAGACTTACAATATTACTCATATAAGTGGCATTCAGAGTACACATTTGTAGACTTATCAGTGGATTTCAAGTCCACGAGTGGATTTGTTTTCACGCTATGGGGTTCAGCCATATCATGGAAATCCTCAAGAAAAACGTGTATTGCCAAATCTACTATAGAGTTTGAGTTCATAACATTAGAAAAAGTTATATAAGAAGTAGAATGGCTTCAAAATTTCTTAGAGGATATTCCAAACTGGTCAGAATCGGTGCCAGCTATAAGCATATATTCTGATTGCCAATCGGCTATTGGGAAAGTTCAAACAATAATGTATAATTATAAGTCTCGACACATTCGTCAAAGACACAATACCATAAGATAACTAATCTCAAGTTGCATAACTTCAATAGATTATGTCAAATCAAAGGAAAACCTAGTGGATCCACTTACTAAAGGTTTACCTCGAGAGCAGGTTGAGAAGTCATCGAGGGGAATGGGCTTCAAGCCTATAAATTAAGAATTGTTAGTGTAGAAACCCAACCTAGCTGACTGAAGATCCCAAGATCTAGGTTGGAAATGGACAACTAAAACTTTGTGCAATTAAAACCAAGCACTGTAGAGTTCTATACTATTTCTCATTCCTTTATTGACGCAGAATTTTGTCTGTCAAGGTTAGGATAAACGAAGGCTTTTTGTAACACACGGTAATCCCGATGACTATTATGTTTTAGGCGGTTTGATACATGACATAAACCATGTTCAAGCATATGGGTGTGTATGGATTTACGTTTTGGACATTCGATAAATTCATCGTAGTTCCGATACAAAATTTATTCTAAGATTCAATCTGGACAGCCCATGATATTTGGGCCATAACATTTTCATATGAACTCTGATTTCTATTAATTTTATATTTTCAAAATGCTAAGACCGAGACCTACAACTTTCATGTTGAACATGTTTCCAAAAATATAGTTCAAAATTCAAATGAATAATACCCAATGACTAATCTAGATAATTCTCTAAGTTTCTCAAAATTTATGATATTTTGCCATTAAATAATTACTTATTCAGCCCCTAGTATAAATATGGAACATTATTCATGTATCTCTAACATTTGTGAAGAAGAGAAAATGTGAAAGGGAGAAGAAAGAAGAAAAAGAAAAAGAAACTCTCTTATGGGGTAAAATATCATAATCCTGACTTAAAATATTCACATCGCCACGATGTAAAATATTCTTAATCCTGACTTAATTGGTTACCGCCTTTATGGTCGGTTGGATTAAATTAAATTTGACTTAATTAGATACCGCCTATATTTGAGCATGTGTAGTCGCTATCAGGCCGATCCAGTTAATGGTCACTGGATGGCGGTTAAGAATATCCTTAAGTATCTTAGATGAACTAAGGATGCCTTCTTAATCTATGGAGATTGAGAACTTGAGGTAACTGGGTATACCGATGCAAGTTTCCAAACCGATAAAGACGACTGTAAGTCGCAATCCGGGTACATTTTTTGTTTGAACAACGGAGCAGTAAGCTGGAAATCTTCCAAGCAAGAGACTGTTGCCGATTCAACAACATAAGCGGAGTACATTGCTGCAGCTGAAGCAGCAAAAGAAGCATTTTGGATCCGTAAATTCCTAATTGTATAGGAGTAGTTCCATTAGCAGCTGAGCCCGTTCCATTGTATTGTGACAATAACGGTGATATAGCGCAGGCTAAGGAACCGTGGTCTCATCAACGATCCAAGAATGTTCTTCGACGTTTCCATCTGATTCGTGAGATCATACATCGTGGCGATGTGAAGATCGAGAAGGTCGCATCAGAGGACAACATTGCATATCTGCTGATAAAAGCTATTCCTCAGAAAATGTTTGAGCGACATGTACATAGTTCAGGTGTTAGATGCTTGAGTGACTGGCTATAGGCCAAGTAGGAGATTGTTGGACAATTATGACCCATAGCGTCACTATTTGTAAAAGACATTGTGGTTTTTGTACAAATTAACTATATGACAATGGAAATTGCATTTTATCATTTTTTAATTTGATTACTTAAATATATAAATGATAAAAGTCCTTATGATTAGTTCCAGATTATTAGATATGAGACAATATCAATCCATAAAGGTTTAATCATTAAATATCCCTAGTCGTAGTATTATCGAGACTGGACATCGATAATGCGGAATAGACTAGTATGCACTTGTGCGTGTTATGGAAGCGTAACAGCATAGTTCTCATATATTTAAGTATTGGATAATTATGCAAGTGTGATAGGAGGTTGTGTTTACCGATGGTACGGAAACAGCTTCGCTCTAGATAGACCCCTCGGAATCCCATTGGTAGTATGACTATGTGTCTATGGGAATCCGAATCAGGGTAGGTGTATTTGGTCTTAACCTGAGACTTGCATCGCTAGTACTTGCGACAATCAATACCCTTTGGTTTTGTTCGTCCGAGACTTTAACAGGTTCTGTGTTCGCCTCTTCTGGGTTTATTGAGAATCGTAGTGTATGGGTGTGATGTCAAGACAGAAGTATCACTTCAGTCATATGGAGATGATGATCACGCAGGGATACAGAACTGGTACTCTAATGGGTTGCAACCATCGGGATAATATGACAAGGTCATGATTATCCGATTAAAGAAACTAGTTGCTTGTGATCCGACAATGCTTCGTACGGGGCAGATACTATTCCAGCCCCAGGCCTTGCATGTGATAACTGATACTAGATCGTAATGCGCAATACTACGTATACTACGCCTGACATAGATTACATATTCCTTTAAGAATATTTCTGGAGAATTGGGTAGGCACGGTGTTTTGCTAGAAGCCAACCATGTCTCGTAAATCGGTAAAAACGTGGTACGAGGTACGCACATGTTCGGATAGTCCGATGACCAGATTTACTGCCAAAATATCCAGGGATCTCATGGGTCGCTTCCTGAAGATTCACCGATGATGTATGATTCAAACATAATTAATCTATGATTAATTGCGGAGAGATTTTATCTGGGATAAAATACTATTTGAAGAGAGAGAATGATTAATTTGGAATTAATCGATAAACTAATATATTCGATATATTAAATGAAATTAGATTTCATAACGGAATTAAAATTAGATTTTAATTCGGGCAAACAAATTAATTTAGAATTAATTCGTGAACGACGTGAATAATAAATTTACTAGGCATAATTATTTAATAAATTTGATTTAATTACGTCCCAACGGAAAATTCGTTAATTCGGAATTAGCGAACCCGAGCCCGGGATGTGTTGCGAGCCCACTTAGATTTTGATTCAAGTGGGGGCCACATGTCACATCACTTGTCACTTTGTTCACTTTATTGTGATGGAAGTTAGTGAAGACTTGTAAATTACTCAAGGTGATGACTTGATTGACATATACCAAATGTTGGATATTTGGTATATCATAGATTTTCTTTTAAAAATTGAATCACAACAACTTCATCACTCTCTCTCTCCCTCACGGCATTGCTCCATTTTTCTCTCTAAAATTTGGCTTGGCCGAATTCAAGAAGAAGAAGAAGAAAAATTGTGGCAATTTTTCTAAGTACTAGCACACCAAAGGAATCATATAAGGTGATAGGGAAACCAATCCCAATAGCTTGGAATCAAGATCAAAGCTTGGAGCTTGGATTCAACATTCAAAGAGGAGTTTGGAGGAACTTCTTAAAGCAAATTTTTTTTTGTTATCAACGCATCATATATCCGATCAAAGTGAGTTTATTTCCGCTATTCACCTTTATGTATTCACATGTTTTATGCTTGAATTGATCTTGGGAACACCTTAGAAACCAACAATTAGTCATTCAAAAAATGAATAAACAAATATAAAGTGTGTTGAGATTGTGTTGAGTAAAAAACAAGCAAAACAAGTTTTACACTCAAGCTAAAACAACTTCCATCACTAGCCAGAAGTGTGATGTAAGTCAAGTGGGTCCCACCAATTGTAAATTCTGAATTTACGTCGAACAATCTCAATGCGCAACTTCACTCAGGCTCCGGTTCGTTTAATTCCAAATTAACGAATTTGCCGTTGCGACATAATTAAATATTAAAGTCGCTTACGAATTAATTCTAAATTAATTCATTTGCCCGAATAAAAATCTAATTTTAATTCCGTATTGAAATCTAATTTCATTTAATATAAAAAATATATTATTTAATCGATTAATTTAAAATTAATCGTACTCTCTCTACTATTCAAATTTTATCCCAGATAAATTCTTGCCGTAATTAATCCTAGATTAATTTTCTCTCTCTCATAATTAATTCTAAATTAATTCTGTTCGAGTCAAACATCATCGATGAATCTTCGGGAAGCGACCCATGAGATCCCTGGATATGTTGGCAGTAAATTCAGTCGTCGGACTATCCGAATACGCGCGTACCCCGTACTACGTTTTTGCCGATTTACAAGACATGGTTGGCTTCTAGCAAAGCACCGTACCTACCCAATTCTCCAGAAATATTCTTTTAAGGAATACATGATCTATATCAAGCGTAGTATACCAAATATTGCGTATTGCGATACAGTATCGGATATCACATGCTAGGCCTGGGGCTGGAATAGTGTTTGCCTCGTACGAAGCATATATTGGATCACTAGCAACTAGTCTCTTTAATCGGATAATCATGACCTTGTCATATTATCCCGATAGTTGCAACATAATAGAGTACCAGTTCTGTATCCCTGCGTGATCATCATCTCCATATGACTGAAGTGATACCTTCATCTTGAAATCACACCCAATACACTACGATTCTCAATAAACCTAGAAGAGGCGTACACAGAACCTGTTAAAGCCCTGGAAGACCAAAACCAAAGCGTACTGATTTTCACAAGTATTAGTGATGCAAGTCTCAGGTTAAGACCAAATACACCTACCCTGATTCGGGTTCTCATAGACACATAGTCATACTACCAATGGGATTCCGATGGGTCTATCTAGAGCAAAGCTGTTTCCGTACCATCGGTAAATAGAACCTTTTATTACACTTGCATGAGTATCCAATACCCAAAAATATGAGAACTATGATGTTACGCTTCCATAACGCGCACAAGTCTAATACTAGTCTATTCCGTATTATCGATGTCCAGTCTCGATAATACTACGACTAGAGATATTTAATGATTAAACCTTTAGTGGATCAATATTGTCCCATATCTTATTAATCCGGAACTAAGCATAATGACTTTTATCATTTATATATTCAAGTAATCTAATTACAAAATGATAAAATAGTCACATAGTTAATTTGTACAAAAACCACAATGTCTTTTGCAAATAGTGATGATATGGGTCATAATTGTCCAACACAAATGTGGGAGCATAACTAAAAATCTCATGATATCAGATGATACATCACAACATTGGGGAGTACATATCGAAGACACGCCCAGAAGCTTGATAGAATGACACTCTCATTCAAAGTCAAGCACCATACGAGACCTCCTGGTTCATTTTCTTTTCTTTCAAGAACCACTGGTGCGATAAAGTTTCTTTTGGACACCTCATCGTTGGAAGAGATGTTAGGGATATGCCCTATACCAACTTGTGGATGGGCTATATGTACATGTATTTGTAATATTTTCATTAATTAATAAAATGGCAATCTATATTATACGTGTCTTACATAACTTATATGAATCATCAAACACTGTAATAAAGCCCTTGGAGTAATAAGATGATGGCTTCCATGCCTTATGATAATCATTACTCTTAAACATTCATAGTCATAGTTTTGTGAATAATCTGGGCGTTCACAAAGCGGAGAGACTAGCTTGATGTTATGATCCACCATTAAGTGGGGTAGCCGATCTCATAGGCTACTAGCGGAGATCCGTCCGCTTGGTGTATCACATGGATGCATGAGTTGCTCTTGTCCATCGAACTGACCGCCGAAAGTTTTCACATGGAGTGTTTATCCCATGTGTCTGTGAGAACTTTCATGTATCGATTGTATGACTAGTCCTTAGACTTGAGGTCTTTACAATCTTATGTGTGGATCAAATAACTTGGACATTCTCCTTCCCCGGTTCAAAAGATCCGGTCATAATGGTATGATTGGGTCATTTGTTGAAACACATGAAGTTTGTAAGGATACAACAGAGAATCGCCACTCTCTAGGATAATATTTTCTTATAAGAGTAGTATTCCAGTTCACGGGTTGATATGTGTGATCAGTGCTTGAGACTGTGGCCGCAGCGGAAGAATCATGTGAGATTCTTGGGTTAGCACGATTCATGACACTATCAACATCATACCTTTGACTCTATGGGTAGACATTTTCTATACCCTAGGTCAAATGGTGGGGATACAGTGAGGCGATGGACCGTATCATATGTAAATCGCATACATAATTGGTATATATATATTTCCTTCTCATTTGGGGGCCTTGGCATGTTGCTAGATGTCAACCTTGATCATTGAAATCGAACGACTATCTGATCGGAGGATAATTTATGTTCGATTAAATTATCACGATTATTTCATGTCCAACTTGAGGGGAACCCAAAGGGTCACACACAACAAAGTCGAAATCAATGGTTAACAGTGCACAGTACAAATTTAACAGCATATATGATTGATGTAGGAATTATTCATAAATGGTTCAATGTGTTTAATTATTGAACAAATCATTTATGAGGTTCCATAGTGGCTTAGGGATTGGTGAATGACGATAGAGGAACTTTGGGAATTGGAATAAATAAATTAAAAAAAATGTGAATAGTTCGTAAATAGTAAAAAAAAAATTATTTGTTATTTGTTTTAATTCCAATTCGGCCCAAACTCTTATTAGGGTTTTATAATCTCATTAAACCAATAAATTAAGATCCAATGGCTAAGATTAAATTAGCATTTATCCCACATCAGATTCTTAATTAATTTATTGTCTTTGGAGCACCTATATAAACCCAATGAATTCTTTAAAACATTTTGCACCAAACCTTTCATATCTTGGGCTTATATAAGTGAGCAACTCTAAAGTTTAAGAGTAAGCCACTGATTTTGAGGATCCTTAAGTCTAATTGACTAGAGGAACCTCGAGTTAAAAGTTTTGAGGTATTTGCATAGGCTAGCACCAAGGGTAAAATACATGTGCACTCAAGGCATAGTCTTGCCTTTGAGTTTTGGCTTTGGTGTGTGCATCTTTGGGAAACACACTTGGGTGGCTCTTTGGAACGCGAAAGAGCTTGTTGCGTTCGAGAAATGCTTGTAGATTGGAGAGAAGACTGGAGGAGTCTTCGGTTCAAGTAAATCTTTTTCTTTCTTTATTTTAATTAGAGTACTTATGATAGTTAGCATGTTTAGGTTTATGTTCTTTGCATATTTTATGAGTTTTATGCTTAGAATATATAGTAACATGCATAGGCTTTTAGAATAATCAAAACAAATGGGTCTTGGGTAAAGGGATAACGGCATCATAATTTAATTTATTTAATTTTCCGCTGCGCACTCGCGGCCGCTTCCCAACAGTGGTATCAGCGCGCCTTTTTATTTTGATTAGTTCTCTCTCATTTGAATTCGAAATTGGGTGTGTAAAATCTAGTTGGAAAGCTAACACCCTGAACTTAATTTTAGGCACAATTTTTGCATGATTTGGTTAAGATTGGAATTGTGAAATGCATTTAAAATTCACGCATCTGTAAAAAAAACATTAATGTAATAATTTATTTGAATGAAATAAAATGCAATATCATAATTAAATATTAATCAAAGTTATTTAATACCTAAAATAATTCCAACATATTAAAACTAATATGCTTGATGATTCTATGTATGATTAGAATTGGCATGATTATTTTAGGGTGCAAGCATCTAGAGACTTTATAAGGAAATAAAGAGTTTATTGCTTATCCTTTAGCTAAGTAATTATTTCGTGATGAACTTAGAGATTTATTACCTTTAAGGCTAATAAATATAAATCACTTGTTTATAATAAAAGACATTATAAAAGATACAAGTGGGGTGGGACCAAGGCGTTAATAAAACTTTCCAAACTAAAGTTAATTTAACCAAAGGTATTACTAGAGTTAGATAATAATTTGGTGTCTTCCTTCACTCACTACCTTTTTATAGCCAAAAGGAAAAGCTGTGAAGACATGTAGATAATCATTTACTCAAAGCTTACCTTAAAGCATATTTAAAGTGTTGGACTAATTTGGAGGATCTATTGTTTATTTCTATCACTAAGGCAATAAGAGCCTAAGAGGTAAGGGTATTTAAGAGAGTTCGCTCCACCCTCCCTCTGGGGAATTTTCAATGGAGGAATCCATTTGAAAGTTACTTAAACCTGCTAAAATCCTCAATAATAAGTTAAGTCTAAAATTTACCTCCCATTGTAAAGTATAGACCCCAAATGGCTTAAACCGTATTGGCAGGACTAGGCTTTACTAGACTGACCAATACCAATTTGTCCCTAAATCGTACTATTGACAATGGTTTGACTTTTCTAAGTCATAAGACTCAGCGACCCTTAGGCATGGTCTTATAACTTATTGGCAAAGATTGGGTGTCCACGAGGACTAGCATAAGTTATGGCATGTTTGATTGCCCAACCCAATGATCAAGGAATTGTGATTTATATCATAAATTGGTTGGGAACTTACCTAATTATCATATTTTATAACGACCGGCCCTAGTCGGAGTTATGAAATGATGATAATGGGATCCTTGCCCACAAGAAATCCATCATATTGGGGTTGATGCGATTTGCTTAAAATTTTAAAACAATTGAGTGGGAGCAACTTCATAATATTAAAAGCCCATGTTATTATGAAACATTAATGAAAACATATTCCTAATTTTAACATTCTCTCTTAACAGGTGGGTTAAAATATTTCACAAACATTCAAATGGAAAACAGAGTATCACTTCGTTCCATCTTTGATGAGCATAAGCTCAAAAGGGACAACTACAATCACTGGTTTAGAAACCTTAAAATTATCTTACGACAAGAAAAGATTTTCTATGTTCTTGAAAGACCATTTCCCTCTGAACCCGCAGAAGATGCTGACCAAAATACATTTGATGCTTGGAAGAAACACGTCGATGATGATTAGCAAGCAATTTGCATAATGCTTGGATCTATGTCGGACGAACTTCAGAAAGCTCACGAAGATATGGATGCTCAAACCATCATCTTTCACTTGAAGGAGTTATATGCAACTTCCGTTCATACCGTGAGATTCCAAGTGTCATGTGCCTTATTCCAAACAAGGTATAAGGAAGGATTTGTTAGTGGACATGTGCTTAAGATGATTGGCCACATTGAAAAATTGGCCAACCTCGGGTTCATCATAGATCATGAGATAGGTCATGATTTAATTCTTCAGTCCTTACCAAAAGACTTCTCTAACTTTATTATGTAGTTTCATTATCTGATAAAGAAGCTATTTTAGCATAATTGCAAATCTGATAAAGTAAGCATAGAATGACTTGAAACCGGAGCTTAAAACCTCTGTCATGCTTACGGGTACGGACCTGAAGCCACGAGGCCCAAAGAAAAATTAGGGCAAGGCCAAGGCTCCAGATCACCTAAAGCCCAATGGTAAGGTGGAGAAGAAAAATGGAAATGGGAAATGTTTCTTTTATGGAAAGAATGGTCATTAGAAAAAAGACTGTAGATCCTTGAAAGCCAATGAAGCTAGGGAGCCCAAGAGGCCAAGAAGCCCAATGCTTCAGGTATGTTGTATATGATTGAACTATATCTCAAAACTCTGAACCTTCTACTTGGGTGTTGTTGTGGGACTCACTTATGTAACAATGTGCATGGCTTGAGAAATAGTAGGGGACTCCGTCATGGGGAGGTTGACTTACGCATGGGTAATAGAGCAAAACTTACTGCATTGTGCGTGGGGACTGATTCATTAGTTTTTCCGAATGGTTTAGTTTTAGACTTAGAAGATTGTGTTTATGTACCTTCTCTAGTAAAAAAACATCATTTCAATTTCTTCTTTATGTAATAAAGGCTTTTCATGCCTAATAAGTTGTAATGAATGTTCTATTTATTTCAATGAAATAAAATATGGAGATGGTATTTTGAATAATGGTATCTATGTCCTTCAATCTAACAAAAAATGTTCAACCTCTAATATATACAACGTTAACTCGAATAATCTTAATGAATCACTTTTATGGCACAGTCGCTTAGGTAATATCAATGAAACAATATTAACTAAGCTACATAAGGATGGGTATTTCAGACCCTTCAAATATGAACCTTATGGAACTTGTGAGTCTTGTTTACTTGGTAAAATGACCAAATTACCCTTGAAAGGTAAATGACAGCGTGCAACGGAGACATTAGAACTCATACACTCTGATGTATGCGGACCAATGTCAGTCACCGCTAGAGGTGGATTCTCCTACTTCATTACCTTTATCGATGATCACTCGTGATATTGGTATGTGTACCTTATGCAGTAAAATATGAAACCTTTGAGAAATTCAAAAACTTCAAAGCTGAAGTAGAAAACCAGCTTAATAAAAGTATTAAGTCACTAAGGTCTGACCGATGTGATGAATACTTAAGCAACGAATTTCAAGATAACTTGAGAGAAAATGGCATTGTTTCCCAGTGGAGTCCTTCGGGAACTCCACAGCATAATGGGGTCTCCGAAAAGAGAAATCGGACATTATTAGATATGGTCCAATCAATGATGCCAGGCACGGATCTACCTCTTTAATTTTGGGGTCTTGCTTTAGAAACTGCAATACTACTACTAAACCAAGTTCCTTCAAAGACTGTTAGGCAAAACATATGAGTTATGGTATGGGAAACATCCTAGTCTTAGTTATCTAAGAGTTTGGGGATGTGACGCATATGTTAAGCTCACACAAACTAACAAATTGGATGATAGGGCAGTTAAATGTAAGTTTGTAGGATATACCTTGAACTCAAGAGCATACGTGTTTTACGTCCCAAATGAATAAAGAACATTTGTCTTACGAAATGCTAAATTTTTAGAGAATGAGATCATTCTCAAGAAATATAGTGGGAGTAACTGACCTCGATGACGTACGAGAAGAACAAACAACATAGAACTAAGCCTCAGGCCCCTCAAAAGGGCAGCGACGGAACAACCACAAGGTTATGAACTTAGAAGGTCTGGTAGGGAAAGATATGAGCCTGAAAGATATGGTTTCCATATTGATGAGGAACATGATCAAGTCATTGATAATGACGATCCCACCAGTTATGACGAAGCAATGCGTGACATTGATTAAGTCAAGTGGCTTGAGGCCATGAAATCCAAAATAGACTCTATGTATCAGAATCAAGTCTGGGACTTGGTGGATGCACCTGAAGGGATAAAACCCATAGGCTGCAAGTGGATTTATAAGCCTAAAACTGATGCAAAAGGCAATATCCAAACCTATAAGGCTAGGTTGGTGGCGAAAGGTTATAGAAAAATCCAAGGAATTGACTATGACGAAACATTCTCGCCTGTTGCAATGATAAAGTCCATTCAAATTTTACTGGCACTAGTTGCACACTTTGATTATGAGATTTGGCAGATGGATGTCAAAACAGCTTTCCTTAATGGGAACCTCGTAGAGGAAGTCTATATGACACAACCTGAGGGGTTTGCATCTAAGGATGATCATAATAAAGTATGCAAGCTTAAACAATCCATTTATGGACTCAAGCAAGCCTCCAGAAGTTGGAATATACGATTTGATGAGACAATCAAAGAATTTGACTTCATCAAAAATGTAGACGAGCCTTGTGTTTACAGGAAAAGTAGTGGGAGTGCTGTTGTATTTCTTGTATTATATGTCGATGACATATTAAACATTGGGAATGATATTCCCATGATGCAAGCCACCAAGCAATGGTTATCTCAGAATTTCTCCATGAAAGATTTGGGAGAAGCAGCCTACATCCTCGACATTAAGATCTACTGTAATAGATCTAAGATGTTGTTAGGACTTTCTCAATCTACATACATAGATAAAGTTTTGAAAAGATTCAAAATGGAAGATTCCAAAAGAGGTAATCTACCTACTTGTCATGGAATCAAATTATCTAAGGAGCAATGTCCACATACTCCTTCAGAAAGAGAGCGTATGAGTAGGATCCTTTATGCTTCAGCAATAGGATCAATCATGTATGCCATGCTATGTACAAGACCTGATGTCTCTTATGCTCTTAGCATAACGAGCAGGTATCAGACAAATCCTGGTGAGCAACATTGGGCAGCTGTCAAAACAATCCTCAAGTATCTGAGAAGAACTAAGGATGTGTTTTTGACATACGAAGATTGTTCTGAGATGAAAGTCATTGGTTACTGTGATGCGAGCTTTCAGACCGATAGGGATGACAGCAGATAGCAAACAAGATATCTGTTTACTTTGAATGGCGGAGCTGTCAGTTGGAAAAGCTCAAAGCAGTCAACTACAGTGGACTCCACCACTGAAGCCGAGTATATTGCAGCATCTAAGGCAGCTAAAGAAGCAGTCTGGATAAAGAAGTTCATCATGGAGCTGGAAGTGCTTCCCGCGATAAAGAATGGAGTCACGATGTACTGTGACAACACGGGTGCCATTGCTCAATCAAATGAACCAAGGTCCCACCAGAAATCCAAGCATGTACTCAGGCAATTCATTCATCAGGGAAATTGTTGAGAGAAAAGAAGTTATTATAGAGAAAATACCCACAGAAGATAATCTTGCAGATTCTCTGACTAAAGGGCTTACTCTACAAAAGCATGATAGGCACACCCAAGAGTATGGTGTCCAGATTCATACTAGTTGGCTATAGTGCAAGTGGGAGATTGTTAGGGATATGCCCTATAGCCAACTTGTGGATGGGCTATATGTACATGTATTTGTAATATAGAGAAATTGTTGAGAGAAAAGAAGTTATTATAGAGAAAACCCACAGAAGATAATCTTGCAGATTCTCTGACTAAAGGGCTTACTCTACAAAAGCATGATAGGCACACCCAAGAGTATGGTGTCCAGATTCAAAACTAGTTGGCTATAGTGCAAGTGGGAGATTTTTAGGGATATGCCCTATAGCCAACTTGTGGATGGGCTATATGTACATGTATTTGTAATATTTTCATTAATTAATAAAATGGTAATCTTTATTATACGTGTCTTACATAACTTATATGAATCATCAAACACTGTAATAAAGCCCTTGGAGTAATAAGATGATGGTTTTCACGCCTTATGAGAATCATTACTCTTAAATGTTCCTAGTAATAGTTTTGTTAATAATCTGGGCGTTCACAAAGCGGAGAGACTGGCATGATGATATGATCCGCCCTTAAGTGGGGTAGCCGATCTCATAGGCTACTAGCGGAGATCCGTTTGCTTTATGTATCACATGGATGCATGAGTTGCTCGTTTCCATCGAACTGACCGCCGAAAGTTTTATGATGGAGTGTTTATCCCATGTGTCTGTGAGAACTTTCATGTATCGATTGTATGACTAGTCCTTAGACTTGAGGTCTTTACAATCTTATGTTTGGATCAAATAAATTTGACATTCTCCTTCCCCGGTTCAAAATATCCGGTCATAAGGGTATGATTGGGTCATTTGTTGAAACACATGAATTTGTAAAGATACAACAGAGAATCACCACTCTCTCGGATAATATTTTCTTATAAGAGTAGGATTTCAGTTCACTGGTTGATATGTGTGATCAGTGTTTGAGACTGTGGCCGCAGCGGAAGAATCATGTGAGATTCTTGGGTTAGCACGATTCATGACACTATCAACATCATACCTTTGACTATATGGGTAGACACTTTCCATACCCTAGGTCAAACGGTGGGGATACAGTGAGGTGATGGACCGTATCATATGTAAATCGCATACATAATGGGTATATATATCTTTCCTTCTCATTTGGGGGCCTTGGAATGTTACTAGATGTCAACATTGGTCATTGAAATCGAACGACCATCTGATCGGAGGATAATTTATGTTTGATTAAATTATCACGATCCGTTTCATGTCCAACTTGAGGGGAACACAAAAGGTCACACACAACAAAGTCGAAATCAATGGTTAACAGTACACAATACAAATTTAACAGCATATATGATTGCTGTAGGAATTGTTCATAAATGATTCAATGTGTTTAATTATTGAACAGATCATTTATGAGGTTCCTTAGTGGCTTAGGGATTGGTGAATGACGATAGGGGCACTTTGGGAATTGGAATAAATAAATAAAATGTGAATAGTTATGTGAATAGTAATATGAATAGTAAATGTTTTTTATTTGTTATTTGTTTTGAATTCCAATTCGGCCCAAACTCTTATTAGGGTTTTATAATCTCATTAAACCACTAAATTAAGATCCAATGGCTAAGATTAAATTAGCATTTATCCCACATCGGATTCTTAATTAATTTTGTTGTCTTTGGAGCACCTATATAAACCCAATGAATTATTTCCAAATTTTTGCACCAAACCTTTCATATCTTAGGTTTATATAAGTGAGCTACTCTAAAGTTTAAGAGTAAGCCACTGATTTTGAGGATCCTTAAGTCTAATTGACTAGAGGAACCTCGAGTTAAAAGTTTTGAGGTATTTGCCTAGGCTAGCACCAAGGGCAAAATACCCGTGCACTCAAGGCGTAGTCTTGCCGTTGAGTTTTGGCTTTGGTGTGTGCATCTTTGGAGGCCACGCACTTGGGTGGCTCTTTGGAACGTGGAAGAGCTTGCTAAGTTCAAGAAAAGCTTGTAGATTGGAGGGAGGACTGGATGAGTCTTCGGTTCAAGTAAATCTTTTTCTTTCTTTATTTTAATTAGAGTTCGTATGATAGTTTGCATTTTTAGGTTTATGTTCTTTGCATATTTTATGAGTTTTTATGCTTAGAATATATAATAACATGCCTAGGCTTGTAGAATAATCAAAACAAATGGGTTTTGGGCAAAAGGATAGCGGCATCATAATTTAATTTATTAATTTTCCGCTGCGCACTCGCGGCCTCTTCCCAAAAAGAGACCCTTCAAAAGCAATGCTCACAGGATTGTCCTTTCTCGAGACATCCAAAACCACGATGAATCCTCCTTGACAAATGGTCTCCGACACGTCTGGCTGAAGATGATAAATTTAGCGCTAGCGGGGAGGCAACCCATGTAAATTTTTATTTTTATTGTTTGTATTTTGTGTACACATGTTGTATCATTTTAAAATTTTATGTGTTATTTTTGCAGGGAAAAACAGAGACGGAGTACTTAAAGCAGAGCAAGCCAATGAAAATGGGGTTATCACGGAATAAAGTTTGACAAAATCATGAAGATAAAAAGTCAATTCATTAGAGATGGCAGAGTAAGGAATCAACTCTTGAGACGCATTTAGTGGATGTTCAAAAAATTCGCATTTTGCCACCTAAAAAAATTGAGTCTAATAATGAGATTGTTTGTTAGTAAAAATTGCTAGGAAATGATAAATGTTAATTTCACTTTTATCCTATATTTTGAGCATAATTCTAGGTCAAACTCATATGCACTAAAAAACTAGTTATGTAGTAGTTAGATAATAAGGAATTGACAAAGTGACTAGTTGAAATAATCGGTGGATGATGAATGACCGTTTGCCTTAATATCTATTTCAAAAAAAATGAATAAAAACTGACCAAGCTTTTACTTAGTAACCAGACATCTTGCCTGGCTAGCAGTGACTGATCGCGTCAAACGGTACAGCTTGAGTTAGTTAATAAATAAGCTTTTACTTAGTAACTGGATATCTTGCCTCAGTAAGCAGTGATCATTTGCGTTAAACGGTAAAGCTTAAAAAAAATCTCATACCACACTTTGCGCATATAGTAGCAGACAGAACAATTTTTAGATAATCAGGTTGGTTTGAACCATTAACTACTGAGAATTGAGACAAACTCACCTAGTTAATAACTTAGAATTGAATTTGTTTGCAGAATTATTCACACACACACTTAAAGTCGGATTTAGATACTTTGTTCAAAGAAAATGATTTTAGTTGTAGTATGCATTTTGAAGGTTCCTTTAAAATTTGTTGCTAGACATTCTCTGAGGAAATTATATATATAGCTATTATTTTCATTTATTTTATTTCTTTCTTTATTTTATTTTATTTTTATGTGTGATTGCATGTGCATGATTGACGTTTGTAGGTATCGTCATTATAAACCCTCACGAGACACCAACTCGTCCACTAGGGATACATATGGGTTTAAACGCTTGTTGCATATGCTAAATGCAACCGCGATCCCTACGAAAGTGGCTTAGATTAATTTAGTTGTTTATTTCATTTTGTTTTGTTTTGTTTTGCTCGAGGACTAGCAAAATTTTAGGTTTAGGGGTGTGATGAGCGGAAAATATATCAATATTTATCAGCATTTTGACCTAATATTTTCTATGGTTTCTCGGGTTTTATAAACATGTTAATGTGTTTTTATGTGTTTTGCAGATAAATAAAGTTTTGGGACTCAATGGAATCAACATAAAACGACGAAAAATGGATAAAAATGGCAAAATGGGAAATTTACTATTCACGCATCAGGACGCGCATACTTCTATGTTAGTGTCTCTAAGACATACCAATGATCCTAAACATGATTCTAGTGTGAATAAAAGCAAAATAAGTAGTGGAAATACTCACATTGATCGGTTGAAGTTCAAAATTTTTTGGTTGGATGTAGAAGCTCCAAGCCCTCCTTTTGAGTTCCAAACTCTTGGGTGAGTTTCCCTATCACCTTTCTTTAACTCCTTTATGTGCTAGCAAGAACAATTTTTGAAAGAAAATTTTCCCTTCCAAAGAGAGAACATTCAGCCAAGTGAGCAAAAGAGGGAGAGAGTGAATAGTTATGCGTTTTCCAAAAACAATTACCAAAAGTTAAGTTGACTTGGTAGGTATGATGTGTAATAAATCCAATTCACTTTATTGCCAACCACTTACATCACAAGTTGACAAGTGATGTGAGTTGTGGGTCCTACCCTTTGAATTCAAAATTCAAGTTGGCTTACACAACACACTTTGGGCCCGGTTCGTTTAATCCGACTAAACAAATTTTCCGTCGCTAAATAATTAAATCCAATTTAATTAAATAATAATACCTCTCAAAATTATTACGAAAGTCGCTTACGAATTAATTCCAAATTAATTTGTTTGCTTGAATTAAAATCCAATTTTAATTCCGTATTGAAATCCAATTTCAATTAATATATCCGATATATTATTTTAGCCCAATTAAATAAAATAAATAGTAAAATCTAATTTAACTATTAAATTTACTTTGTCGATTAATTCCAAATTAATCACGTTCTCCCTTCTCGACGAATTAATCCCAGATTAATTCTTGTCGCAATTAATCCTAGATTAATTTTCTATCTCATAATTAATCCCAGATTAATTCTGTTCGAATCAAATGTCATCGGTGAATCTTTGGGAAGCGACCCAAAAGATTCCTGGATATGTTGGCAGTAAATACGGTTATCGGACTATCCAACACGTGCGTACCCGGTACCACGTTCTTACTGATTTACAAGACATGGTTGGCTTCTAGCAAAGCACCATCCCAACCTAATTCTCCACAAATATATTCAACATGGAATTTATATAATCTCTATCAGGCGTAGTATACAATGTATTACGTATTGCGATCTAGTATCGGATGTCACATGCTAGGCATGGGGCTGGAATTGTGTCTGCCCTGTACGAAGCATATATCGGATCACTAGCAACTAGTCTCTTTAATCGGATAATCATGACCTAGTCATACTATCACGATAGCTGCAGCATTTGAGAGTACTAGTTATGTATCCCTGCGTGATCATCATCTCAATTTGACTGAAGTGATACTTTCATCTTGACATCACACCCAATACACTACGATTCTCAGTAAACCAATAAGAGGCGTAAATAGAACTTGTTAAAGCCACGGACGACCAAAACCAAAGCGTACTGATTGTCGCAAGTATTAGCGATGCAAGTCTCAGGTTAAGACCAAATACACCTACCCTGATTCGGATTCCCATAGACACATAGTCATACTACCAATGAGATTCTGAGGGGTCTATCCAGAGCGAAGCTGTTTCCGATCCAACGGTTAACAGAACCTCCTATCACACTTGTATTAGTATCTTATTCTTAAATATATGAGAACTATGATGTTAAGCTTCCATAACGCGCACAAGTGCAATACTAGCATATTCCGCATTTTCGATGTCCAGTCTCGATAATAATACGACTAGGGATATTTAATGATTAAACATGTCATGGATTAATACTGTCTCATATCTTATTAATCCAGTACTAATCATAAGGACTTTTATCGTTTATATATTCAAGTAATCCAATTATAAAATTATAAAGGAGCAATTTCCTTTGTCACATAGTTAATTTGTACAAAGAACACCATGTCTTTTACAAATAGTGATTCTATGGGTCATAATTGTCCAACAATCTTCCACTGAGCCTATAGTCAATCACCCAAGTGTCCAACATCTAAACTATGTACGGGTCGCTCATACTTATGCTGAGATATCGCTTTCGCCAGCGGATATGCAAGGTTATCATCAGATGTGATTTTTCGATCTTCACATCGCCACGATGTGTGATCTCTCGAATCAGATGAAACCATCGAAGTACATAATTGGATCATTGATGAGACCGTAGATCCTTAGTATGTGTTGTAGCCCAGCTCAGCTGCTAACAGAACTACTCCTAATCCAATTAGGAATTTTATAGATCCAAAATGCTTCTTTTGTAGCTTCAGCCGCAGCAATATAATCTGCTTTTGTTGAATCGACAGTAGTATCTTGCTTGGAAGATTTCCAGCTCACTGTTCCATTATTCAAACAAAATATGTACCATTATTGCGACTTACAGTTGTCTTTATCAGTTTGAAAACTTGCAACGGTGAACCTAGTCACCTCAAGTTCTCCATCCCCATAGATTAAGAAAGCAACTTTAGTTCGTCAAAGATACTCAAGGATGTTCTTAACATCAATCCAGTGACCATCACCTGGACGGCCTAATTGTGACTGTAGATGCTCAACGCATATAAGACACCAGGTCGCGTATGTGTTTTTCAATGTACGAGTTCTTGGAGAGTGCCAAAAACTTTTAGATATATCCCAGTAGATCCTTATTCCTAGAATAAAGGCTGTTTCTCCCAAGTTTTTCTATGGAGAATTTTAATGAAAGCCAAGCTTTCACCGATTGTTATATGAGAATGTCATTGCTAAGAAGCAATACATCATCAACGTATAGGACAATCAATGTCAGTGCGCTCCCACTAACCTTCCACTAAACACAAAAATCATCTTCGTTTTGAATGAAACTATATACCATTATGATCTCATCAAAACGTTGGTTCCAAGAATGTGATGCTTGTATCAATCCATAATGGATCGATTTAACTTGTAAACCTTATTTGCATGTTTTGGCACAATAAAACCGTCAGGCTGTTATATATAAACATCCTCCAAAAGGTTTCCGTTAAGGAAAGCGGTTTTGACGTCCATCTGCCATATTTCATAATCGAAATATGCAGTATTATTTTATGACTCTCTCCGACCTACGCGGTTCTTGTGTATTAGAAGGTTATGGAACGGTCTCATCCCTGATGAACTGTTTATGTTCCGTGAGGGGAACAGTATCACTCCGATTTTTCATCGAGTTCTACTTTCCTCCCACTTACCACTGTATTTAGGAATTCCTCTAAAGAAAACCGCATGGAGAGCAAAAAATATTTTGTTCTCTTATGGGTTGTGGAAATAATATCCTTTGGTTTCCCTAGGATGACCAATTACAAATAGGCACTTATCCGATTTGGGTTTTAGTTTGGTATCATCCAACGTTTAATATATGCCCAGCATCCCCAAATCTTCAGGAATGAGAAACTCGGTTTCTATCTTGTCCATATTTCATATGGAGTCTGTCCAACAGATTTTGACGGAACCTTATTCAAAATAAGTATTGCACTGTTCAATGCATATACCGTGAGGGAAATTGATAGCTCAGTGCGACTCATCTTTAACCTTATCATGTCCAACAAAGTTCGGTTTCTCCGTTCAGACACACCACTGAATTGAGGTGTTCCGGGAGGAGTCCACTGTGAAAGAATACCATACTCTTTCAAGTAATTGAGAAATTCATTGCTCAAGTATTTTCCACCACGGTCCAACCGTGATGTTTTAATACTTTTGCTTGTCTATTTTTCTACTTCCTGTCGAAACTCTTTGAATTTATCAAAAATTTCTGATTTGTGTTTCTTAAGATACACATAACCATAACGCGATGCAACATCCATATAGGTTACGAAATATTCATAACCACCTCTAGCCTAGCTAGATATGGGCCCGTATATGTCACTATGAACGAGGGCTAATAGCTCGGTGGCACGTACACTCTTACCGCTAAAAGGCATTTTAGCCATTTTGCCTAATAAATAAGATTCACAGACGTCATTTGAATTTGGAATCAAATCCGTCCAAGTATCCATTCTTCCAAAGAGTGGATATACGAGTCTTGTTAATACGTCCCAGATGGCAATGCCACAAATAAGTCTCATCCATGTTACTTAGTTTGAGCCTTTTCTTTATCATGTTATATGTTTGAGATTCATTTATATTCGAAATATAAATACTGTTATTCACATCTAATGTGTATATCTCAATATCATCTTTATAAAAAAAAAACCCAGTGTTCTGGAACATAAAGGTTTACCCGCAACGGGTTAAACTAGATATAGAGATAATGTTTCTAGTCAAACTAGATACATTATAACAGTTTCCTAATTTAAGTTCATGCCCAAAGGGCAGTTCCAAAACTTAGGTCCCACAGCCAAAATAGTGACTCTCGTCATGTTTCCGACTTGTAGGTCAATCTCATCTGAAGTAAGTCTCCTGCTAATCAGCAGATCCCGCACATCAGTACATATGTATATACCACATCCAGTATCAAAAATCCAATTTTTAAAACCAGTAGTGGACACGTTTATTATAATAACAAACATACCTGAAGTCGAAGCCTTGTTCACCTTCACTTCCTTCATGTCTGCCTTGTCCATACGGCAGTCACGCTTCCAGTGACCATGTTTGCCACAGTTTAGGCAGACATCTTGGTATATGTCATTTCTCTTCCCAGAAGACTGTAACGATTTTGCCTTTGCCCTTTTTTTCACACCCTCAGAAGTCTTCGGCCAAGCCTTAGCCTTATGGGATGTCAAAGTAAGATATGTCTTGCGCTTATTGTTCTTTTGGAAGCTCTGGCTCTGCCTCTTTGAGCATAGCCATTAACTCTCCAAGAGTTTTCTATTGGTTCATGATGAACCCGCCCCAGCATTTTGGCAGAGACTGTAAGATCAAATCTATAGAAGTCTCGGCCTCGTAGGTAATGCCCAGCTAACCTAGCTGTTCGATGTTAGCAATCATCTGTGACACCTAGTTCTCGACAGATTTACCCTCTGACATACGCGAGCGAAATAGATTCTTTTGTAATTCGTACTTCTAAGATCTAAGGTTAGATCTATGAATATTCTTTAATTTCAACATCATGGTATAAGGATCTAATCCTTAGTTTTGACGACAAAATTAAGGAGTCATTGCGGCAATCATAACGGATTGAGCACTAAAGTTATCATCACGATGAGTCTTCCTAAGATCATGCTCTACTATTTGCTCAACTTCGGGCTCAGGCCCGAGAGGTTTCTCTATCCATAGAGTAACTTCTCAGCTCCCAGGATTATCCTGAGATTCATTCCCAATCTAGAAAATTTACGCTGTTAAAGACATTTTCCCCCAGGATTATGTCCCTTAACGCTAATCTTTCCTGCCATCTCGATTGCAATAGTCCAACTATCCAATCAACGATTTCGGGTACACTCAAAATGTAATGGCTATTATAGTCCAACTATATAACCAACTACAAATAGAGTAGTGTTTAGTACAGTCCAACTGTTCATAGAAAGCAATATTCGATATTAGTCCAACTAATATATATTTATAACAACGATAAATAAATAAAATAAAATAGCGCGTTTAGCAAGTATTAAACGAAATTGCAAATTTAATACTAGCCTCCCACTATTTTTCGACGAGTCTCTAACCCTCTGTGGAGTACTCGGGAAAACCAGTTTCCTAGTGGGCTAGGATCCCGTTAAATAACACACAACCTTGACTTTGGCCAACAAGTTGTATGAAACTTAACTAGGTAGATCTCTAAGATCAATGGATCTCATCCAATTCCTAGATCCGGTAGGTGGACCTCCAAGTCCGAGATATATATCCAATATATATTTCTTAACATTTTCCTCTGAATCAACTAAGCCTTGGCTTTGGCTCAATAAGCTTAATGATTCCCGTTAAGCGTGACCTATTGACAGTGGGAAAGCTTCGTAATCCACGTCGATGAACTAGAAGTGACCTTGACTTTGGCCAACAAGTCACAACCGCCCAAGACATGTGATATAGAGCAAATCTTTCGTGGTTCAAACACATCCGCGATGGACAATGATCTTGATTTTGGCCAACAAACCAATGTAAATCTTGGATCTTGAGAGAGAACCATTCAATGGAAGGAAAACGCTTAATATTTGAGTGAGGGTTTTTCATGTAAATTGGCAACCAATTTATTATCTTTGATTAGGTCTCATCATACACCCTTAACATGCATTCTAAAAGCATAATAAGGCGCGAATAAATTAATAATGATATGCGGATGGATATACGATACAATTTGTTCCTACAACAAATCTCTCCATTTCCTCTCTCCCGCTAACACTTTACAAAATTCTACCCAATTACATAATACATTAAAGAAACCTTATTTACATTGAGGGAAATTGGTGAGAATAGAAATACAAAGAGAATAGAAGATAATAGGCTGGACATGGAGGTCCAATTTAATAAATTCTAAATTTATTACAACAATTTCCAAAATTGCCCCACCCATCTAATATCCATCCGATATACATTATTCATACAAATACATACAAGTATTCACACAAAGCATGTTATTCAATCAATCTAATCCAATAATTAATCTTTGAATTAATGACCATCCAATATTTAAACAACGATTTTTTGCGCGAGTCCAACTCGTTTAAGAATAAATACTCAAAGTACGTATTCTTGAATTATATCGAACTACAATTTTAAATCCAATTTAAATTGTATCGAATATTAATTCATATTTAATTCCAAATTAAATAATTACACTTATTTTAGTGTCTTTTAGACTTAGATTCTAAATATAATCTAAATGGGTCTCAAAGGCCCAATTAGTATCCAAAACTATTTTAATTAAAGTCCAATGGGCTTTTAATTAATTCTTAAGGCATTGGCTTTGGCCATTATGGATCAAACCCAAGATGCCAAGGCCCAATTAGGAATCACCCTATGCCAAAAATCAATTTAGGCCCATTAGGCCCAATTAAATTATTTAAAGGCCCAAAAAGTCATATTTGGACTTTATGGAAATGGTTTTAGGCCCAATTGGATCCAACCCAATTGATCAAAACCAAATTTGGCCCAACCAAGCCCATTAGCCCAATTACAACAAATTAGCCTAATCTAATTTTAAAGACTAATTTATATTAACATAATATTCCAAATATCACATTATTTTATTAAAGTGTAATTACCATAATTAATCAATTAATCTAATGTTTCCAAAACACTAATTAATCCAATCAATCATACTCGACATTTCCAATTCATGTCCAACACAAATTGAAGCAAAATCATTCTACAACATGCTTCATACTTACGGCATAGGCAAGGAAATAACATTCAAATTTGATTTTAATCCAATTAAATCAACAATTAATATTCATTTCATGCCAATTAACATATCCAATTGTCAAATTCAAAAAAGTACCATGAACATTTTCTAGGGTAATTTTTGGCCATGAATATGGAATTGGGGATTTTTGATCCAATCAATTTATCACAAATCCAATGATGCACAAATCCGATTCATCATCATACTAACACAACCACATAATTAATTTAGGTAAATCAAACTCCAAGCAAAAAATCCCAAATTAAAGTCCATAAACCATAGAATTTGAAATCAAGTTTAATTGGCTCTAGATACTATTGTTAGCGTCTCTAAGACATGCCAAGGATCCTAAACATGATTCTAGTGTGAATAAAAGCAAAATAAGTAGCGGAAATACTCACATTGATCGGTTGAAGTTCAAAACTATTTGGTTGGATGTAGAAGCTCCAAGCCCTCCTTTTAAGTTCCAAACTCTTGGGTTAGTTTCCCTATCACATTTCTTTAACTCATTTATGTGCTAGCAAGAACATTTTTGAAAGAAAATTTTCCCTTCCAAAGAGAGAACATTCAGCCAAGTGAGCAAAAGAGAGAGAGAGTGAATAGTGATGTGTTTTCCAAAAACAATTACCAAAAGTTTAGTTGACTTGGTCGGTATGATGTGTAATAAATCCAATTCACTTTATTGCCAACCACTTACATCACAAGTTGACAAGTGATGTGAGTTGTGGGTCTCACCCTTTGAATTCAAAATTCAAGTTGGCTTACACAACACACTTTGGGCCTAGTTCATTTAATCCGACGAAACGAATTTTCCGTCGCTAAATAATTAAATCCAATTTAATTAAATGATAATGCCTCGTAAAATTATTACGAAAGTCTCTTACGAATTAATTCCAAATTAATTCGTTCGCTTGAATTAAAATCCAATTTTAATTCCGTATTGAAATCCAATTTCAATTAATATATCTGATATATTATTTTAGCCCAATTAAATAAATTAAATAGTAAAATCCAATTTAACTATTAAATTTACTTTGCCGATTAATTCCAAATTAATCGCGTTCTCTCTTCTCGACGAATTAATCCCAGATTAATTCTTTCCGCAATTATTCCTAGATTAATTTTCTATCTCAGAATTAATCCCAGATTAATTCTGTTCGAGTCAAATGTCATCGGTGAATCTTTGGGAAGCAACCCAAGAGAACCCTGGATATGTTGGCAGTAAATACGATTGTCGGACTATCGGACACGTGCATACCCGATACCACATTCTTACCGATTTACAAGACATGGTTGGCTTCTAGCAAAGCACCATGCCTACCCATTCTCCAGAAATATATTCAACATGGAATACATATAATCTGTATCAGGCGTAATATATATATTGCATATTGTGATCCAGTATCGGATATCACATATTAGGCCTGAGGCTGGAATTGTGTTTACCCCGTACGAAGCATGTATCGGATCACTAGCAACTAGTCTTTTTAATCAGATAATCATAATCTAGTCATACTATCTCGATAGCTGCAACATTTGAGAGTACTAGTTCTGTATCCCTGCGTGACCATCATCTCCATATGACTGAAGTGATACTTCCATCTTAACATCACACCCAATACACTACGATTCTCAGTAAACCCAAAAGAGACGTACACAGAACCTGTTAAAGCCCCGGACGACTAAAATCAAAGCGTACTGATTGTCGCAAGTATTAGCGATGCAAGTCTCAGATAAGACCAAATACACCTACCCTGATTTGGATTCCCATAGACACATAGTCATACTACCAATGAGATTCTGAGGGGTCTATCCAGAGCGAAGCTGTTCCCGATCCAACGGCTAACAGAACCTCCTATCACACTTGCATAAATATCATATACTTAAATATATGAGAATTGTGTCGTTAAGCTTCCATAACGCGCACAAGTGCAATACTAGCCTATTCCGCATTATCGATGTCCAGTCTCGATAATACTACGACTAGGGATATTTAATGATTAAACCTTTCGTGGATTAATATTGTCTCATATCTTATTAATCTGGTACTAATCATAGAGACTTTTATCATTTATATATTCACGTAATCCAATTACAAAATGATAAAAGAGCAATTTCATTTTTCACATAGTTGATTTGTACAAAGAACACCATGTCTTATACAAATAGTGATGATATGGGTCATAAATATCCAACATTATATGCTTCACGATGTGCCTCAATTATTCAGCTACCGACACGTGTCATCACCGTGTCATCATGTGCGTCATCACCGCGTCATCATGACGTCATCACAAATATTGATCTGCTGACAGCCACCATCTACTGAGCGCGAGTCGCGATGCGCATGACCTTCTATGTTGCGACGCACCGATGAAATGCGTACACGTGTCAACATCTCAGCAAGCCGCGTACAGGTGTCAATAATCAACGCGTGTCGCGACGCGCAAGCCTGAATTTTACCTATAAATTGAAGTTGATTTCATTTTCCAAATTGATACTTTCCTTAGCTTTCTTAATAAGGAACTGAGGATTGTATCTTGTTTGTATATATTTATAGTAATGTATTTTTATTTTTAGCAGTAGTAATAATAGTTTATTATTTTATCTTTCTTTTATGTTTTGTAGTTAATTTTCGTTGGGGGGAAGGGTGAAACTTTTATTATGTTAATTTAGATTAATCTCCCTTAAATTATAATATATAAACTATCTTAAAACCTGACTTATTCGGATACCGTCTCTATGGTCAGTTGAACTTAATTAAATATTATTAATCCTAACTTAATTGGGTACCGCCTTTATGGTCGGTTGGATTAAATTAAATTAGACTTAATTGGATACCGCATATATGGTTGGTTGGTAATATAATGCAAATTTATATATATTATAATATGGGAGATTTCTAGATTTGAAATAGTAAAGGTGGATCCTCTAACCCCCAACATTTTATTTTTAATCTAAGGAAGTGATAAAACACAATATTCACGAGTTTAATAATTGATTTTCTAATATAATGGGTAATACATTAGGCTTGTTTATTGAATTTTAAGCTTAATGCTTCTTGTTGCATGATCATCAATAAGATTAATGTGGTAAACTTAAAATGAACTTGGAAAATGGATTAGGTTTCAGCCTTAGATTTAATAGTTCACGATCTCACCTTAGAGATTTCCTTCCAGGATAGGAATATACCTGTCGGGCGTGGGTAGTCACAATTGGAACTTGATCTTAATAAATTCGGAGTAACTTGGTTAACATCATATAGTTAATTGGGTTACTTTGGGTGTTTTCATCTGACCATCGGAAAAGGCTTTTGCATATCTTCATGTTCCAGGTTAACAATTGATTTATTACACATGTATAAGGAATCAATTCATTATTAGAATAATATTGTGTGGAATCACAACTCTAGATGTTTGTCTCTTTTGTTTATTTTCCTTATTATTTTCTTTTGTGTTTTTATTTATTTATTTAGCAAATCCACATTCAACCAACCAATCAACAATCATTCCCTTCTCACTCTAATTTTTTTTTTGGATAAGGTTCTGTTGTTAAGCTTTTTTCACTATAATTAGATACATGTAAATAAATAGAATTAATAATTAATAACAATAGTAGAAATTAAATTCTCGTGTAATCGATATTTTTATACTACTTGAGCGATACGTGCACTTGCGTTACGTGTGTGATTTACCCGATCACCGGCCTCAATTTTATTTATAATAATATTATGTTATGATAAAAGACCTCAAACTATAAAAATGATAATGGACTCGATAATATCATGGTCGGCCTTAAATTTATCAAATTTAATTTATATTATAATTTGAATATTTTAAATATATATATTAATGTTTAATGTTACATAGATCATTATGAAAACTAAATTTTTTATAACATTTTATAAGAATAGGACCATAACATATTTGTAGGAGTGATCACCTTGTGTTTGAAAGCTAATTTCTCTTTTATATGACATAATGACAAGTTACCTACAAATATCGACAGATTTAGACCAACAAATAGTAATTTGTCCGAAAATAAGTAATAAAAAAACAGGATGTATCTAATCATCTTGCTATTTTGTTGAGCAATTCCTTTTATTTTCTTGCACAAGGGACCCTCTCAATGTGACAGGCCAGAAAAAAAAAATTGGCAGATCCCAGAAATTTTGCAATTTAATTTATGTATATCTAGCAAGTATATTATATATAAATTGATGCTTTATACAAGGAGACGCCTAAGGTTGGGTGTTTGTGTTTTTTTTTTTAAAAAATTACAGGTAATTCCCCCACCCTTACCTAGCTATTGAACAATCCCTAGTCTTGTTATTTTTGTTCTAAATAAGAAATTATAACTTGAGTAAGTGTACAGACCATACCACACAAAATATCAAGTAAATCATAACTTACGTTTTATTGATATATTGAACTTGTGTCATTCAACTATTAAGTCTCTCGAGATCTTCTCATCAACCAATCATGCTAGCATTTTTTTGGGCAAATGTATTGTATTTACAATAGCCTGTTTTGACAATCATTAAAGGCTTTCAGGGCATCTCAGTGGAGCCACTTACAGGCTTTCAGGGGGAGCCGCTTCTCTCAACCCGAAATTTTATTAAAATGTCATATATAAATTAATGAAAATTCTGATATATTAATGAGATAATTTTGATTTGTCCTTATTAAAATAAGAAGTATCTATCATTTTTTTTAAAAAAAAATCAAATTTTATGCGCACTAAATGAAAGTTAACCATCATCAAAACTTTTTTTATTTTCATGTTTGTTGATCGATCGATTAAACAAAGTATTTCATATAGAAAACAGAAGTAGGTACTTGAACATATAGTATTTAACAAGTCAAAGATAGAACTGCGTGAGTGCAATTTTTAAAAAATTGGGTAATTCCAAAAGGTTTAATGAGTTATTGGTTTGATTGGTTGAACCGTGTCCAAAAAATCGACAACTTAATAAATAATTTTATTTAATTAAAAATTATAAAAAAAAAATGAACTGATCCGGTTCATTGGTTTTGATCTATTTTGACCGGATTTGAACGATTTATTTTGACCGATTATCGGTTCGACCGGTCGAACCAGCCAATCGTTTTTAAAACATTGTGTAATAGAGATAGATTTGAGAGAGAGATGTGGTGTAAATTACTTTCTTGTTATTTTAAAAAGAGACCATGTGTGTAATTTAAATTATACGCCTAAGATTCATCATCTATGTGTTACATCTATCCTGATTTTATTATTGGGAATAAATTTTTAGTTATTGATTATAACATTTCATTGTATATATAATTTGTATGTCAACTTAATATATGTTGCACAATCTTTAAAAAGTGTAGCATCAAATCAAAGTTGTTACTAACAATGAGAAAAAGGCAATGGATGTAATTAGAGGTGTAAAAATTCTGGGACAACACTAACCCAACCCAAATTTTTTAAAAAACTTTTGCTCGAAGTAATGAATAAAAGAGAGTATTTATGCCCTTATAATTTAATATATTGATAACTACTTACCCTTAATATTAATTATTTTAAATTTTGACTCATAAATATTTAATTCCTATCAAATAGATTTCTAATCCATTAACCTTCGATTATCCCTTCTTTATTTTTCAATTTAAGGTTGGAATTTGCCTTTGACTAGACCCACACGTGCTTAAAAAAATAACCTAACCCGACAACACCCTAAATTAGAGATGACAACAGATCGAATATGATGCCGTTATATCAATAGTCGTATCTGATCCGCTCAATTAATTGATGCGAAAACATACTCGTACCTGGTTTATATGACAAACACACATATAACGAGGAACAAATGAAGAAGTAACTGGAAGATTAGTGACAGTCAAAACATGCAGCTCAAGCAGACACCTTTTGGTGTATTGTTTATCCTCACATTTTATATATAATAGATATAGGATAAATTGTTCTCTCTGAATCAAGGGTCCAAATACAATCTCCTCTTAGTTGGAAGTTGCTAAATTTACCATGACAAGAAATCGAATCACATCAAATTGTTATAAAAATAAAACAATATATATCCGCCGGAATGCATTAAAAAGAAAGAGTCTACAAAAGACAAGAAGGAAAAACTTCTAATTAAACAGCAAATCATTAATGTTTTGCAAAGCAAACTTCAGTTACCCTATGAACCAAGCCATTCACTAAGCACGGGGCTTGATCAATATGAAAAGTCAGTATGGGACTGAAATAAACGTAGCCTTTTTTATGCAGCAATGGATACTTTAGATCACCCCATGGATGCTGACTGCTGAGTATGCAAAAGCAGCTGCGTAGCGGTTTGGTTTGGCTACTTCGATCTCCTGGTGCTGGGCTGCTATATTAAGACGGATTGTTTGAATGCAGTTCAATTGGTTAAGATTTTATTATCCGTTGTAATTTCCTCTGTATTTAGTATGGCGTCATAATTTGACACTATCTTTAGTGATATATTATTTTCCTTCAGTAAATTGCCATCGACAAATTATTCGTTCGATTCGCTATAACACACATTAGTTTTCTGACATTTCCGTTAAGTGAGAAGAATTTCTTAAACCTGAATTGGAATTTGGAAGACCCTTATTAATTTTGACTGAGATTCGTAAATGGATGGCGCATTGTAAATGCTTTTTATTTAAATACAAGCCTTAAAAAAATAATAAAATTATCAATTCACAAAATTGGATTTTTCTAACATTAATGAGCAACACTTAAATTGGGGATAAATTTTTTCAAATCCGATTTATTTATTAACTTTAATTTTGACCATTTTATAAATTATCCCCAAAATAATTCATACAAAAATCCTGGGTTATTGGATTCCTTTATCGAATATTTTGACAATATTAGATAAACTCAATTTACTCATGCCACAAATTCTTTTCCCGTCATCTATCAATGTCCCATTATAATGGTACCAAAAAATGTGGGGGCTGTCCTTGAATGCCTTTTCTTTTCCTTTTCTCTTTTTTTTTTTCCCCTTTTTTCAAAAGCATATATTCTTGGGAGTTGAGAACCATATTTATATATCATAAATACTTTGTAGTCTCCTTACAGTCAGTAGAGAGAGAGAGAGAGAGTTTGTTGCAGTGAGTAGTGCGGTGCTGTGCTTTCACTTCATTCACTCATCACTGCTGTTTCTCGTGAAAAGCCTTTACAAAACCACAATTCCCTTTTCTTTTTCAGACCCACCGATCAACAATAACACCACCTGTTAACACAACATCATACTTCATACATACATACAGACACAAAGTACTATTTGTACTGTTTTATTTTTTTTGCTTCACTTTCTTTTGTTCTCTGCCTCTCTCTCATTCACTCACATTTATTTACTCAAGTCTTGCTTGCCTTTGGAGTCATTTTCTTCTTGTTGTGTCTCAATAAAAAAAAAAAAAAAAAAAGATGGCTGATTTGTGTGCGTGTAGTAAGTAAATATTCAACCACCCATGTTCTGAAATGCACTCCTTTTTGTGGCTTCTTTTGTTTGTTTCTTCTTGTTTTTTTGGTTCTCCATTCTCTTCCTTTGAGTTCTGATCATAATCTTTAATGGGTTGTCTTCTTTTTTCCTATCCTGTGATTGAGGGATTTGTTTGGTCTTAGCTCTGATTCTTCATCAAAGTGGGTTGTATGAACTTTTTTATTGCCCTTTGAGCAAATGTTTATTTGTATTTTAAGAAAATAAATCAAATTCTTGTCTTGAAGAAGTGCAATCCCAGCTGTAAAAAAAGACATTTCAAATGGCATTTGTATGCTTCTTGTCTATTTTACTACTTGGGGTTTTATCAAAATTTCAGATTGTGATTTGTCAGTTAAGTGATGAAGCTACATTGGTGGCAATCAATAGAGAGCTTAGTGTGCCTGGCTGGGGTGTCAACCACACAGGCTTCTGCAGTTGGAAGGGTGTTGATTGTGACTTGAACCAATCTTTTGTGGTGAAGCTTGATCTTTCCCGGCTTCAGCTTCAAGGTAACATCACTTTAATCTCTGAGCTTAGAGCATTGAAGCGGCTTGATCTCTCTAGTAATTTGTTTTCTGGAACGATACCTTCTGGTTTTGGGAACTTATCTGAACTTGAATTTCTTGATTTATCATTAAACAAGTTTGGAGGTGTCATTCCTGGAGAATTGGGCAGCCTAAAAAACCTTAGATTTTTTAATCTGTCCAATAATGGGCTGGGAGGAGAGATACCCAATGAGCTTAAGAATCTAGAAAAGCTGGAGGATTTTCAAGTTTCTAGCAATAAGCTGAATGGTTCTATTCCTTATTGGGTGGGTAATTTGACAAATTTGAGAGTGTTTACAGCCTATGAAAATCAATTGGGTGGTGAAATTCCTGATTATCTAGGTTTTTTTTCTGAGCTTGAATTGTTGAACCTTCATTCAAACCAGCTCGAAGGTCCAATTCCAAAGAGCATTTTTGCTTCAGGGATGCTTGAAATTTTGGTGCTCACTCAGAACAGACTTACAGGTGATATTCCTGAATTAGTTGGTCGCTGCAAAGGACTTTCTAATATCCGGATTGGGAACAATGATCTTGTTGGAGTTATTCCCAAGGCCATTGGGAATGTTAGCGGTCTCACATACTTTGAAGCGGACAATAACCATCTCTCAGGTGAGATTGTGTCGGAGTTTGCTCAGTGTTCCAATCTCACCCTCCTAAATTTAGCTTCAAATGGGTTTACTGGTGTAATACCTCCAGAATTTGGACAACTAATGAATCTGCAAGAGCTCATTCTTTCTGGCAACAGCTTGTTTGGTGACATTCCAAAGTCTATTCTTGCATGCAAGAATCTAAACAAGCTCGATTTAAGTACTAACAGATTCAATGGAACTATACCAAATGCGATCTGTGACATGTCGAGATTGCAATACTTGCTACTGGATCAGAACTCAATAAAAGGGGAGATTCCTCATGAGATTGGTAATTGTTTGAAGCTGCTTGAATTGCAAATTGGTAGTAATTATTTGACAGGAAGTATCCCTCCTGAGATTGGTCATATCAGGAATCTGCAGATAGCCTTAAATCTGAGCTTCAATCACCTCCATGGATCACTGCCTCCTGAATTGGGGAAGCTCGACAAGTTGGTTTCTTTGGATGTCTCTAATAATCAGCTATCTGGTACTATTCCACCTGCACTTAAAGGCATGATGAGCTTGATAGAGGTTAATTTCTCAAATAATCTGCTTACCGGCCCTGTTCCCAACTTTGGGCCATTCCTAAAGAGCCCGAATTCGAGCTTTTTTGGTAATAAAGGGCTCTGTGGAGAGCCATTGAACTTTCTATGTGGAAATACTAACGGTCCTGATGGTAAAAATTACCATCACAAAGTTTCTTACAGGATCATTCTAGCTGTTATTGGTTCTGGTCTGGCAGTTTTTATATCTGTAACAGTAGTTGTTCTTCTGTTTATGATGAGGAGAGACAGGAGAAAGCATCCAAAAGTGCTGAGATTGTTGATGATGGATCCAATAACCAACCAACGATAATTGCAGGGAATGTCTTGGTTGAGAATCTCAGACAGGCAATTGATCTTGATGCTGTTGTTAAAGCGACTATGAAGGATTCAAATATGATCTACTGTGGAACTTTTAGTACTGTTTATAAGGCCATTATGCCTTCTGGGTTGATTCTCTCTGTGAAGAGACTGAAATCCATGGACAGAACTATAATTCATCACCAGAATAAGATGATTAGGGAGCTTGAAAAGCTGAGCAAGCTCTGTCATGATAATTTAGTGCGGCCAATTGGATTTGTAATTTATGAAGATGTTGCTCTTTTACTGCACCAATACTTGCCAAATGGGACACTTGCACAGCTCCTTCATGAGTCTACAAAGCAATCTGATTATCGACCTGACTGGCCTGCAAGACTATCCATTGCCATTGGAATTGCAGAAGGGCTAGCATTCCTTCATCATGTGGCAATTATCCATCTTGATATCTCTTCAAGTAACGTACTTTTGGATGCCGACTTCAAGCCTTTGCTTGGGGAGATTGAAATATCGAAGCTCTTAGATCCTTCTAGAGGTACTGCAAGTATCAGTGCTGTTGCTGGCTCCTTTGGCTATATCCCTCCAGGTATTTATATTGTATAATATATTGTTCAAGCTTCCTCTGTTGCTTTCACTGCCTCACTGTTTTTGTGTTTACTTTTGCTTGCTTTACAGAATATGCATATACAATGCAAGTTACAGCACCAGGAAATGTGTATAGCTATGGGGTTGTGTTGCTAGAGATCTTAACAACGAGACTACCTGTTGAGGAGGACTTTGGTGAAGGGGTAGATTTGGTGAAGTGGGTTCATGGTGCTCCTGCAAGAGGAGAGACACCGGAGCAGATACTGGATGCCAGGCTTAGCACGGTTTCCTTTGGTTGGAGGAAAGAAATGCTTGCGGCTCTAAAGGTAGCCTTACTCTGCACTGACAGCACTCCAGCCAAACGGCCAAAAATGAAAAAGGTAGTAGAAATGCTTCAAGAAATAAAACAAAACTGATGGGACGGTCTAGTATGAACCCACCAGATGAATCATTGATAAAATAGAATCCCTCATAGAAAGATGTGGAGTCTTGGGCATCAGAATCCAACTCACTGAAACCGTCTTCTATGGAGAAGTTATGTGTTGGTTCAGGCTGGTAAGCTTTTCTGTCTGCTCGTTTTCATGCTGAAAGCTCGTAATCTACTTGAGTTATAAACAGTGATGAGAGAGTTTATCATATGTTGCATATTAGTTACAAAAAATAATTGTAATGTTGAAGTTTCTGATATTAAAAATTGTGTCAGAAATGAATGCATGTCAACAATCAATTACACATTTTCTTTGAATGAGATTATGTTGTTACTGTGTGTGTCAGGTAATTCAGTTGGGGTTCGATCCCCACTCGCTTGGGTGGGGTGAGAATAAACATATTAAGTTCTCCTTTTGGAAAATGAGCTTTCAATCTTGAAAGTTTACATATTCCAAGGTTATGAAACAGAGTTCTCCCTCACCATGGATGCTTATATAGCTTTAGCCTGCAGCATGAGTTGTTAATTATCCAATATGCTTGCTTATCATTGCAGGTACTAGTTATCTGATGATAAGAAACCGCACCAAAATCTCTTCATTAGCCATATTCATATACACTTCCAATGGAAAATTATTATTGATTATTGGATTTGCGGTGTAGACGATGATAATTATTTTGGCCCAATTGGGAAGTAAAGATTTTGAGGCATTGGAAAATTATTTTGCGCGTTATAATGAATAGGCATTTCATGCTTGTAACTTGCAGTTCATGAGAGTAAAGCATTGTAGGGACATTGCAGTTATCCCTTTGTATCATTAGTTGCCAAGAACTTGCAGTTAATGAGAGTAAATCATGGAAAATTATTTTGAACTTTTTCAATTCCGGTCTCCTCCCTTTTATTCGATTAGGATAAAAATTTATCCCAATTATTTCCCATTATTTTTTTTAAAAAAATTGTACCTTCTCGTCTCACTTAAAATTTTGAGATATTTTTTTGTCTCGTCTGATTTTAAAATCGTTCTGACAGAAAGGAGAAAATTATGAACCCTTCTAAGAAGTCGTCTTCTTCTTCATTTGGCTTCTTATTCTTTCTTATACACTTAGAGCGGAGAACCCAATCGTCCAGCTAAAAAAAAAACAGTAGTATTTTAAGAAGAAAGTATTGATTTCATTCAACTTAACCTTTGAAACAACAAAGAAATGTCTGATGGAAACTATTCCAGCCATACAACAAGTTCTAGAGCATCTAAAGTTATCTTTGCTAGAGAGTGAGGAATAGCATTATAGGATCTTGGGATATAATGAACTTAGACCTTATCAATCCACTCAAACATTGTTGGATGTCCGAAATTATCTAAGAAATCTCTCATTTGTTACTCAACCTGTTGGATATTAAATTTACGACTTCTTGACAATCGGTTTCTAAGATTATGGGTATCAAATTTGCCTCTTGTGCTGTTTGGACATTGCCAAGAAAAACTGATCTTTTAATAACAACTGCCACACACATCCCTGCTGAGTTCCTTACCACTACCCCAGGCCTGCCTCATTGTTATTTGTTCTCGTTGTAGCATCTACATTGACTTTGAAGTAGCCAAATGGTGGAAGAGACCATTTTTTGCTATCTAATGTTAGAGGCCTCTATCTCCTCTATCTGATCAGCTTTTTTAACCCTTTTGTAAGACTCCAAAATTGCGTCTGTTCTTTTAATTTCAAAAATAAAAAGATTCCTTGCATGCCAAACGGACCAACAGAGAGCTACTAACAGCTCGGTTTCTTGCTTTCTAAGCTGTCATGCTCCCCAATGCAACACTGATAGGACATCCCTTATCACTATGTTCTGAATTGAATCTGCAAGTTCAGTAAGTTTCCATATTTTCCGTGCAACTTTACAATCAAATAATGCATGATAAATGCATTCAGGCTTGTTTCCACAAAGCTGGCATACGGGGACTTGGAGTTTCTTTCTCTTCCATAAGTTTTCTACTGATGAAAATATGTCTTTGAAAGAGCTCTATATGAAAATATTGACTTTTTCTGACAAGCTGAGGTTCCAGATGATGATCCAGTTAATTGGTATTGGTTCAGAACAGCTCGGCAACTGATTGAAATTCATCTTTAGGGCAATCTGATAACCACTCTTAACGAGTAGTTTCCATGCTTGTCAAAATGCCATAACACTTTGTCCTCTTTTGGAGATCTTGGCAAATATATGCTTAATATGGCTTTTGCATCTTCTTTGGAAAAGTGGTGGCCAAGTGTTAGAACCCTTACAGTTGCCCTCTATTTTCTGATCTTGCCTTTGCAGAAGGATCCTCACTGCTCTCGCACCACACCTGATGAGTTCCCGAGCACCAGCAGCGAATGGTGAAGAGTGTTATGGCTAAACTTCCTTAAGTTTGCAATGTAACAGTAGAAACAATTAAAGTTGTAACAGTGAGCTATTTGTTTGTACTGAATATTCTTAAGTTTTGTATTAATAAAAGACCCAAATGGTCATTTGATTTCCAGTACACACAGTGAGCAAAGTAAGTGTCTTACAAATATAGAAATCAAAATGGCAGACGCAGCTGCTACATAGATTCATCCTAATCTAACACCAAACCAAAGAACCAGAAAAGATCCCCTGCACCAGCCCCTTCCCTTCCTTTCCCCTGCCTCCTTTCCTTTCGTTCTAAGCTAATGATTCTCTAACCAACACATGTTTTTTTTTTTTTTTTTTTTTTTTTTTTATCACTAAACTGATTTTCCTCAGACCTTGCTCACGCCTCTACCCCTATGCCACCAGCCCCCATTTCTTGTTTAGAATTCCATGCCATTCTCCTGCCACCCTACCCTTTTTTGTACTCCATTGGCTTAACAAACCCTCCTCATCCATTGGTCCAGCTGTCCTTCCCAATTCCTGCTGAGCTGTCTCAATTGGGCCCTTCTTTGTCCTTTGGTAAATCTGCAAAATGTGGGCTCTATCATTACCCTCACTAAACTGATTTTCCTCAGACCTTGCTCACGCCTATACCCCTATGCCACCAGCCCCCATTTCTTGTTTAGAATTCCATGCCATTCTCCTGCCACCCTACCCTTTTTTGTACTCCATTGGCTTAACAAACCCTTCTCATCCATTGGTCCAGCTGTCCTTCCCAATTCCAGCTGAGCTATCTAAATTGGGCCCTTCTTTGTCCTTTGGTAAATCTGCAAATTGTGGACTCTATCATTACCCTCCCCATCAAGATTCACCTTGTCCTTAAGGTGAAGGTCTGGAAACTGAGGGGAAAGAGTCCCAAAGGACTCCTAAGGATTTTCAAAAGCCGATGGGCCTTTCCACTGTACCAACCCCTCATAGCCCCCATTGATTAACTTCCGAACTCTTATGATAACTTCTGCTAGAAGTAATAGCCTGCAAGCCACCGAGAATGGCCACACCTGATCAACCTTCAAAACACAGTATTTCAAGACCTCAAAAGGAACCTTCCACCATGCTGCATGTTTCTTCTCTTCCTCAGAGCCCTTTCCACCCTCAACT
>SKCR01043397.1:0-50290 GCA_019454045.1 Zanthoxylum bungeanum | reverse complement strand
CAAGTTGTACAAAATTTCTCTCCCTTTTCTTCTTTCAATTTTCTGCCATGTGAATGTTAATGGAGCAAAGATGGCTTTTATTTGATTTCATAACTTGTCTTGATTTATCAAAGGAAATCTAGGGAGTTAAAGAAAAAGGAGAATTTGGGCCGAAAATAAGGGGTTAATTGGGCTTGATCCATTTTACTTTGTTTGACTTGAATCCATGTTATTTTTGGAATTAGTGAAATAAGCAAATTGATGGGGTATATTTAATAGGCCAATTTACTAAATGCACTCAAATTATTATATATTGTTTTTTTTATACGAGGTCTTTAAGCCCATGGAAATCCAATCCGTCTCCCGATCTATCTTTGACATCATTAAAAGTTAAAAAAATCACAGCCTATTTGCCGTTATTCTCATCTAGTTATTTTTAAATTTTCGAATGTTACAAATACATACAAACATAAAAAATTCTACATAAACACAATGATTTCAGTCAAATGCTGCAGAAGCATATTGATATTTCAATTTATCTTATCCTTCTGACTATATCAAATCATTTCAAATAAAAATTTATATTGCAATAATGGGCTTGTCTAAGGGAACCACGGGTATGACATATCTCAGGGTTCCTCATCGTGAGATCACTGTAAAGTGATCCAACGGTCAGTTAAAAAAAATTAAACAGATAAACCGGTAATAAATCTTAAATATAAAAGACTCTCTCGCTCTACAAATCCCCCAAATCCCTTTCACTCACACAATCTCTCTCTCTCCCTCACAATAAGAAAAAGTATCCCCAAATTTCTTGTTCTAAAAATTGGCATACGCCGATGTCATTTCACAGGTTCTGCTTCATCATCGCTGGTCAACTCCGTCGCTGCTACACTTCATCCTCTACGCCGTCGCTGGATTTTTGTGGTTGGAAAATCTTGATTACATTGCATCCTCTATAATTTTAATCATTTAATATATTTTTTTCTCTAGTTTCGAATCTTGCATGCAAGTTGTTTTTTTGGCAATATTTTTACCTACTTTCACTTGCAATTTTTGTTTGTTTCTTTATAGTCTCACCTGCAAAATATGTTTCCTCTACTCAACTTCGTCGCTACTTCACCGCATTTGCTCAATGATAAATGCATGAAGTGTACTTTGAACATCGCTAACTCGGCTTAATTATTATATGTTTTAATTTTAATTAGAGTTTATTTTGTGTCTTATTATTATGAAGTAATGAATATGAAGTTTGGAACAATTACGCATGTTTCGGGACCTTACGAACGCATCGGAAGCACGCGAGAAGAGTAGAGACGCAGAACGCGCAGAACCAGAAATTATCATTGGCGCCGCGGCGCCTCCATAGGATCACCCATACTAGTTGGCCGCAAGTTGGGCGCCGCGGCGCCCAAACATCAGCGCCGCGGTGCCCCAGAAGACACCAAAACCCTGATTTAGATGTGTTTTATATGCACAATGACTCCGAAACTTTTCTATATAAACGCAACTTCGTCCAAACCCTAAAGAGAAGAGAAAATCAGAGAAAAACATAGGAGAAACACACACAAAGAACCACAAACACAAGATTGAGAGAGAAGAACGAAGAGCTTCAAAGACGAACATGCCATCTCTTCGATCTATTCATGCTATCTCTCTCCTCTACATGGAGAACTAATCTCGTAGGCAAAACTAAGGATGAACTCTTGTATTTGAATTTCTATGTTTAAGTTTTTGATTCTTAAAGTACCTTTTTAACATTTAATACAATTGATGGTTGTTATTTTTTATTATCTTACGATTTCTGAGCCTAGAGATTGTGTTTTGTCAACTCCCATATAGATCCAGTCATGCTTCTTCTATATGTGACTTGCGAACTCAGTTATGACTGGTAAAGTTATTTTATGTACTGGTTTTCTGCTGCAGTATTGCCTGAGGGTATATTATCGACGTTGGATAGCTTGTAATGATAACTTTTGTGTGCTGTTAACATAGAGAAAATAATCATTGATTAATTTAGAATTGAATATGCGTAGAATTGAATATCCTCCGACTGTTGGTTTGGGATATGAAACTTTCAATTGAGTAATAACAAGAATCAATAACTAAATATAAGAGTTTGATACAAGAGGGATTCCCGATGCTCTGCTATATTTCTCTACTGATATTCCTTAAGTATTTTCCATAGTTTTTATCTTATTTTACCAATCAATCTGTTTCTTTCTGCCTTAGTTATTACTAACGTTCTTATTAAGTGATTTAGTTCCTTCGTAACCATCTCTCTGAGGAATCGACACCCCAACTATAATGTGATAGCCGCAAGTAATATTTTGGGCGTAATCACTCAACGATGTCGCAGGAAGAGTTCAAAAACATGTGAGATTTCTTTAATTTATTTTGAAACCATATCAATGGCATTGAATTTTTAGCGTTTAATGCTTGTTTGTGAAGTAGGATTTTGGTTCATTTTTTTTTAATCTTCGAACCGTATCAATGGTCTTGAATTTTTGGTGTTTACTGTTTTTTTATGAAGTGGGATTTTGATTTTTTTGTTTGTTTAGCTAAGAAAGTGAGACAAAAAGTAAGAAAATTTTAAACCCCGAGCCTTGTTTTAAGGATCCTTGACATTAATATTATCATTGTTTCATCTTGTTTGTTGTTCTACAAGCCATTTAATTTTTGTTATGCTTGTTGCATTATTGACATGATAATACAGTCACGTTGATGACTTATATAACAACTGAAAAGTCTTGTGTGAGCTGTAGATTAAACATAAAATATTATTGTGGGTTGTGAAGATGTGTATAATCTTTATTTTTATGTACTAAAATAGTGGTGAGATGAATATCTCTGTTTTATTAAAATAGTGGTGACCAATTGATTAAGAGGAACATGCTAATTGGTTTATTATAATGTGTGTTGTTGTTATATTTTTTTTTTTTGAAAATCAGCCCCAATCTTTGATTGTAAAATTAAACATAATATAACTGTAATTCCCCTATTTCTGAATTTATTACGGAGTCTTACCCACAAAACACACATGCACTTATTGATTTTATGTAGTGTTCATTTGTAAACTTCATAATTCATAGTCTTTAAAATATTGGAGTTGAATACTGTAGTTGTTCTGGTTTATTTTTTCTTGTTAAGCATGTTCTGATTTTTCTAGTTAAGCATGTTATGTTTAATTTTTTCACCTAAATTTTTTTAACTATATTGGTTATTGAAATCTAAATCTTGGACATTTTCAGATTAGGCATTATAATGATGTTGTGAAAAAGTTGTGAATGTGTACAAATTGGACTATGTTTTTGTTAAGCTTCATAGTGAACTATATATATTTTCAAATTAGACATTAAAATTCTTTTATATTGTTTGTCGTTGCATGTCTAGTTTGTACTTTTGTTGGAAAATAACAACGAAATTTACATGTAGGAATAACTACCAAAGTAAGCTCAATTTTTATTGCTTATTTTTTTTCGTGTGTTTCTAACCATTTGTCAGAGTGTCGGTCACTGGTTGCTTAGTTATAATTGTGTTGTTATTGAATTCTAAATCTTTGGATGTTGATAGTTTTTCTTGTGTACAAATGCAATGTTTCTTGGCATTTTTCGTGTTTATGAAGCTTGGCATTTTACGTGTTTGTGAAGCTTTTTCCAACTTTAAATTAACTTACTTATCCTTGTTGATGTATTTCTAGTCCATCATCTATGTCCTTTAGTGTAAACATAATAGCTAAACAAAAGAGGAATGAAACGAATGCTCAGCCTCGTGGACCAAGCAAGCACGACTGGTGCTATTATTAGTAAGTTACTACTTAACCAAATAATTTCAATAGGGAAACAAGTTTATTTGATCATGTACATATAAAATTGATTTTATTTTTCTCGACAGCAAGTCTGAATCGAAGCGGATGAAGGAGGAAGGTGTTAAACTGACCAAAGAGGTATGCAAACTACCTTTTAACTTATCTATGTTATTTAATTTTATAGTTTGATTTATTAATCTTTACTGTTTTATTTGGTTATAGATTAAAGGTCACATAAGAACTAATTGGAAGAAAATGAGCATAGAAGAGAAAGTAGCTTTTGTGAATAAATATAATGAGGAATCTGTCAACCATGAAAGGTGGCATCGTGGATTATCAGCCTATCAGGCGATCCGGTGGAGGAGAAGGTAGAAGATAAAGAGGCTAATTATAGAGGAATATCAAGAAGCAGTGTGACCCAATTCTTTAATATGCTTTCCATATTTACTATCGACAAGAAGAATCTGTAAGAGAACTTTGGTTTGGAAGCCACTTGGGTCTCAGATGTGGGAGATTGAGACAAGAATTATGTAGATGGTTGGTTAAACAATGCGACGTGGGGACATCGACAATAACACTTAATGGAACCTAATACAATCTAAGTCTTGATGCTTTTGCTGCAATTATAGGTATCGCATATGAGGTTCCAATGTTGATACTTATGGGGAAGACAATGACATAACTGATTTAAGAGTCAAATATTGTACTACTAAGAGAGGCATCTCAATAGCAATTATTATTGAGAGATCACATATTATTACCACTACAGATGATGATTTTTGTATCCTTTTTTGTTTGTTTCCTATCAGTAGTGTAACATCCCAAACCCGGGAGATGATACCGACAGAAAATAGGCTATACTATTCCCCTAAGCCACTGAACTTCTAATTACAAACAATACTAATACTTTTCTTAACATAATTTTATAATGGGAATAATACCCAAATCCAAAATATAGCTCATAATGTAATATACATTCGACTGAACAAACAATACAATAAGTGTTACAATTCTATACATGAATACTCATACTTAACTCTGTTATAAATATCTGAAATTGGACTTTACTCGACTTGACTGAACTTTATTTCTGACTCGATCTGGTGGACCAAACCCTCTAATGACTGCCATCAGTATCCATCCCTCGAGCTTGTCCTCCGGGAATACTTGCAAAACAGAGAAACTGGGAGGGGGGTTATACCGTTGAACCATCTAAGTGAGTGGACGATTTAAAATGAAAATTGAAATACTGTTATGAAAAGGCTTGGTTGTAAAATAAAAGTCCTCATAGGAAACAATCTTATATGAAAACTCTTTTCTTGTCTAAAAACTCTGATCTCTTTTTTTTCAGAAAATCTTGCCTGAAAACTCTTTTGTAAAACATATCTTTTCTGAAAGTCTCTTATAAAACTGCTGTTTCTGAAAATTTTATTTTCAAGAAAACTTATCTCTGGAAACTATCTCTGAAATCTGTATCTGAAAATTATTTCTGAAAACTGAGCTCTGTCTTTGAAAAACCTGACGCATGGGGGCGTTACGTATCGTCGTCCTCATATGCGCCTAACTAGAGCCAAATTTTAAATCTATGATATTAGGATATTATGTATTCGTCGTCCCCCAAAACATGTCACTTCTGTCCCTGAAACTAGTGGTCTTGGGGCGTTACATATTATCGTCTCTCAAGCCACTGAACAAGAACTGGGGGTGCGGATCTATGCTACCCTCCAAGCTCTGAATCTAGGATCTAGAGGCATCTGTCATCCCTAGTCTTGAACGAGGATTTTGGGGAGTTACGTATCGCCGTCCCCCCAGTCCTCTATATATACACATGTGCTCTCCGTTAATTCCATATCTAAATCAAGTTACATACTGAGGTGAGTTTTCCCCATGCCTCGAAACATAAAACTCATACTTTGAAAACATTTATTTTTTAAACCATTTCTCAAAACATATTAAACAATATATATGTGATAGTGAACTTTGCTAACGCCCTAAAAGCGAGAAAGTAAGTATGATATTTAAAACATTCATAATATAAAATCAACTTAAGAAAAGAATGTCCACTCACTGATTTGGAATCTGGTTGGTGCTATGCCACTCGTCAAAGGGAATTCTGGTTCCTGCGAGAATTTTTCATGGGATATACTTGGAAGGATCACCAATTACTCCAAAGTAGCCTGAGAAAAATAAAAAAATTAGAAAACTTCCCCAAATTTTTCCCTTACATTTTTGGCTTTTCAAGGGGATGAATGAACATTGCTCTATTTATAGAACAATAGCTGATTTTTTTTTTTTGGAAATGAATAGTCCACATTTTGCCACATCACCCAATTCTAGTTAATTCTCGAAATTACTGTAGCATCCGCAGATATTACGATTTTTGATCTATTTCTGGTCTGAATTTGGAAAAGAAGTTCAACGTGGAAGTTGAAGCTCTCGGTCTAATCTTTCCGACGATATAAAACTCATAAACATCGGAGATTATATGAAAATATTAGGGCCCGATTATTAAAGTCTGTTCGGGATTGGACGCAAGCTAAGTTTCGCGTCAAAATTTCAAGGAATTTACCGAATGTCCCAAATATCATTTTATGAGCACATACTTGCTCTAACATGATTTATATCAACTATTATGTCCATAAATTGTAATATTCGTCAGGCTCTGGTAACGTACAAGTTGTCAGGTTCACCGGATGTTACAATTACTCCCCCATTAAATAGGATTTGCCCTCGAATCCTCTTTAAATTGAAATCTTAGAGTCTGTCTAGATCTGAAATTCTTGATATTGAACATCTTATCGCAAGTTACATGATTTACCTGCTATTTCTTAGGTCACCAATTTTTAACCGTCTACATACTCATTCTCTATTTCGCTTCCATCAATTGTATCATAACCTAGAAGATACTCAATTTCTGTCTGCATGGATTGATACTTTATTTCTTTAACTCATAAGTATGCATTACTCTTCTCCTTATCCTAATATCAGTTTCATGCATGATACCTCTTGAATTCTTGATTGAGTGACAATTATTTGTCCTCGCTTCGTAAGAGTTCTACTAGATACTTAATACTACTGTCAAACTACAACTATTGTTATGCCTTTCAGAAATCTCATTCTTTGATTTCTAGCTATGAACAACTTTACTTGTCTCCATCTGGTTCTTCCTAATAGGTACTTTCAAACTTTTTTGGAATACTAGCGTTCTTTCATGGTTAAGTCTTTTGCATGTACTGACTCCAATCTACTATAAGTATGTAAAAGAATAATCTATTCCCTTAAACTGCTTACACATCACAAACCAGTATCAATCTTCATAACTTAACTATTTAACTCTCTATTTTCTCACTAAGCTTCAACTGCTTAAGGGTTTTGTTCTTTCAAGTTCTCACATCTTTAACTATCTATGGAGCTTAACACTTCATAATATAATGTCAAATTCTTTTTGTATCTCTTGCTAACTAGTGTTATCTACTGAATGACTTTGTATTAAGAAGGTTAATTCTAAGCAGCTTCATTGGAATCTTCCTCATTTGGCTAATGACTTAGAAAAAAAAATTCTTAAACTGAGCTTAATCGTATGTATACTTTTGCTTAAACTGTATTCCTTTCTCGATGTTAATGCTGGTGATTTGGTTCTAGTTACAGTTCATACTCTATTTGTACTTTATTTTTGTTGCTACCATAAATTCGATTACGGTGTTCTTCACTAACTTGTTCTCCATATTCGGTGGTATGCTAGGGTATTCCTCCATTTATTGCCCCCATAGTTTTGCTCCATCGAGTGTCGTTATTATACTCACAAACTTATAAATTTCATCCTTATCCAATGGTCGTTTACATAAATTATAACTTGATAACTCACCCAATGTACCAAATGTAGCATTATAATAACTTATATTTTCGTTTTCGTACTATACTACTGATTACGCCCGAAAGATACTTGCGGTTATCGCAGTATAGCTGGGGTGTCGATTCCTCAAAGAGATGGTTACAGAAACTAATTCACTTAAGCAAAGACATTAGCAATAACTTATTTAAAAGAAAGATTAAATTGGCGATTTAAACTAAGTATTATAAAAAGTTTGTAGGATTTTACCAGTAGAGAGAAACAGCAAAGCGTCAAGAATCCCTCTTGTATCAAGTTATTATATTCATTTATTGATTCTTTTTATTACGCAATTAAGGGTTTCACGTTCCAAACCAACATTGGATGATATTCAATTCTACACAAATTAAGTTCTAAAGTAATTGATAAATTATCCTCCCTATATTAACAACACACAAGGTTATCGTTACGACCTATCTAACGATGACAATATACTCTTAAGCAATATTACAGCAGAAGATTAACTTGTAAAATAATCTTAACTAGTCACAACTAATTTCACAAACCACACATAGAGAAAGCATGACTGAATCTATATGTAAATTGACAAAATATAATTTCTGGATTCATATAACCAAAAGATAAAGAGAATAATAAGATATCAATTGTATTTAAGAAAATAAGTTCATCCAATAATCAATAATCAAGAATAAAAGAGTTGAATACAAGAGTTCATCCTTAGCTTTGCTTTAGGAGATTAGTTCTCCATGCAGAAGAAAGAAACAACTTCGATAGATCGGAGAGACATCATCATTGGCTTCAAGTTCTTCGTTCTTGTCTTTTGATTTTATGTTTGTGGCTCTTATTTCTGAGTTTTTCCTCTATTTTTCTCTCTTCTCTAGGGTTTGGATGAAGTTGGGTTTATATAGAAAAGCTTTAGAGTCATAATACGCGTCGAACACATCAAACTTAGGGTTTTAGGGTGTTCTGGGGCACTGCGGCACTGGTCTTTGGGCGCCGCGGTGCCTAACTCTCTGGATGTTTATATGGCGTGGTTTGGTGAGGGTGCCGCGACGCCAGTGGACTTTGGTTGATGGCTTTGCCGCTTCTTGTTTCCGATGATCTCGCGTGTGTCCGATGCGTCCTATACGTTGGGTAGGCTCTGAAACATGCATAATTAATCCATTCTTCTTGTTCCAATGCTTCTAATAACAAAGCACAAAAATGACTCTAATTAAGATTAAATATATAATAATTAAATCGAGTTAGCAGTGATCTAAGTACACTTTCGTGCACTTATCAACTACACTGTTGGAGTTCTACGGTCTCAAGGATCGAATAACAAGCATAAAACATACATGTGAATACATCACGGAGTTGTAGAATACTCACAATGATCAGTTGAGTCGATGCGGTGATGAACAAAAATTATTTTATGCCTTCCTCCAAGTCACAGCAGTGGCAGAATTTCAGTCCTTCATTTTCGGCTTCAATCTTCCTCCAAGCTCCAAGCTTTGGTTGATGGTGATTCCAAGCTCATGAAGTGAATTCCCTATCACCTTAGGATGGCTCATATGTGTGCTAGCACTCAAGAAATTTGCCACAAATTTCCCTTGCTTCCCTTTGTGTTTCACGGTCAAACCAGTGAGAGAAAAGAAGGAGAAATGGCATGCTGGCCGAGAGTGAGAGAGAAGAAGAATGGGCTCCAAAAACGTGAGCTTAAGAGAGAGAGAAAAATGGAAAAATGTGTAATTGATTAATTGATTTCTAAAATCAATTCAACATATACCAAAACATAAAATAATAATATATGTCAATCAAGCTTTCAAAAAGCTTTCCAACCACTTCCATCAAGTCACATCACTCAATCAATCAAGTGACAAGTTGTCACATCACTCAAAGTGACTAATGATTTGACGCTTGATACAACTAGCGATTTGACGCTTGATGTGACTTACGTGCCGCACTCGAATTTGAAATACGAATGCGCTCACAAACACTCTTGGGCTCGGGTTTGCTAATTCCAAATTAACGAATTTTCCGTTGCGACGTAATTAAATGATTATGCCTAGCGAAATCACTACTCACATCGCTAACGAATTAATTCTAAATTAACTCGTTCGCCCGAATTAAAATCTAATTTTATTTCCGCGTCGAAATCCAATTTTGTTTAATATATCGAATATATTAATTTTATCAATTAATTCCAAATTAATCGGTATCTCTCTTTTAATGATATTTTATCCCATATAAAATATCTCCGTAATCAATCCCAGATTAATTTTCTCTCTCATCTAATTAATCCCAGATTCATAAAGTGCGAGTCATACGTCATCGGTGAATCTTTGGGAAGCGACCCATGAGATCCACATATATGTTGGCAGTAAATTCGGTCGTCGGACTATCCGAACACGTAAGTACCTAGTACTACGTTTTTACCGAATTACAAGACAAGGTTGGCTTCTAGCAAAGCGCCATGCCTACCCAATTCTCCAGAAACATGCTTACAGGAATAAGCAATCTATATCAGGCGTGCTAGGCCTGGGGTTGGAATTGTGTCTGCCCTGTATGAAGTACATGTCGGATGTCTGGTAACTAGTCTTATAATCGGATATACATGACCTAGTCATAATATCCCGATGACTGCAGTACTTAAGAGTACTAGTATTGTATCCTACATGACATCATCTCCACTATGACTGAAGTGATACTTCCGTCTTGACATCACACCCAACCACACTACGATTCTCAATATACCCAGAAGAGGCGTACACAGAACCGGTTAAATCCCTGGATGACCAAAACCAAAGCATATTGATTGTCGCAAGTATTAGCGGTGCAAGTCTCAGGTTAAGATCAAATACACCTACCCTGATTGCAGACTCCCATAGACACATAGTCATACTACCAATGGGATTCCGTGGGGTCTATCCAGAGCAAAGCTGTTTCCCGTACCATCGGTAAAACACAACCTCCTACTACACTTGCATGAGTATCCTATACCCAAATATATGAGAACTATGCCGTTATGCTCTCACAACGCGCACAAGTGTAATACTAGTCTTTTACGTATTTATCGATGTCCAATCTCGATAATACTCTGACTAGGGATATTTAATGATTAATCATTTATGGACTGATACTGTCTCATATCATCTCAATCCAGGAACTAATCATAGGGACCTCATATCATTTATACATCTTGGTGATCTAATCATAAATGATAAGAGAGCAATCTCCCTTTTCACATAGTTAATTTGTACAACAACACCATAATCTATACAAATAGTGACGCTATGGGTCATAATTGTCCAACAATCTCCCACTTGGCCTATAGCCAGTCACTCGAGTGTCTTACACTCAAACTATATACGGTTCACTCAAACTGCTGAGGAAAGGCTTTCATCAGCGGATTTGCATGATTATCATCTGATGTGATTTATTCGATCATCACATCGCCAAGATGTATGATCCGAACAAATCAGATGAATATCGAAGTATTTATCTGGATCGTTGATGAGACCGTTAATTCTTTAGGCTGCGCTGAAGCCTAGCTCAGTTGCTAACATAATTATTCCTAATCTGATTAGGATTATTATCGACCCAAATGGTTTCTATTGCTGCATCAGCTGCAACAATAACTTGCATTTGTTGTTCATTCGGTAACAGTATCTTACTTGGAAGATTTCCAGCTCACTGTTCCGATGTTCAAACTGTATAATACCTCTGTTGCGACTTGTAGTCATCTTTATCGGTTTGGAAACTTGCAGTAGTTATCCCAGTCACATCAAGTTCTTTATCTCCATAGTTTAAGACATCATCCTTAGTTCTCTAAGATACTAATGGATGTTCTTAATATCAATCCAGTGACTATTACTAGGATTGGCATGTTTGTGACTTCATATACTCAAAGCGTATGAGACACCAGGTCGCGTACATTTTTCAATGTACGAGTTCTCGGAGAGTTTTTCTCGAAAGCCTAGCTTTCACCGATTATATTATGGGAATTTCATTTCCAAGAAATGATATATTATCATTATTTAGGACTTTCACTTTCAGTGCGCTCCCACTAACCCTCTTATATACATAAGAATCATTTTCTTTTTTTAATTAAATCATACTCCATTATGATTACATCAAAATGATAATTCCAAGAACCTAATGCTTGCTTCAATCCAAACATGGATCGAATAACCTGCAAACCTTGTTTGCTAGTTTTAGTATGACAAAACCGTTAGGATGTTGTAAACATCGCAATTATCTTGGTTTACACCAACGGAGGAACAGTTCAAGACTATGGGTCACTGGTTTGCCATGTAAATCCAAATGTCATTCACTAAGAAAGGTTTAAGGCGAAAGCCACCTATTTCGATGCAGTTTTATTTCACGGAATCTCTCTTAAGTGTCTACATTAATATTTAGAGAATTATGGGGGACTGTTGTAAATTCTCTAAATATTTGTAGTATAAATAGGAGAGCCATGTAACGACCGGTAGATTTTACTACTGAATACAACTGTACTACTACGTACGGGACAAAGATACATAAAATAAATCATGTTAAGACCTAAAAATACTTGTGGAATGATTTTGAGAACAATCGATTAATCCTTCGAAATCACGGGACGAGACTGTACCGTGTTCCTTTTGGACAGTCTATGGTATTTTAGGCATAACTTTTCCGTTTGAACTCCAATTTTTATGAAATTTATATCATCGGAAAGCTGAGATCGAGACGCGTCGAATAGTTTCCTAAATTCGGAGCAGAATCGGGTCAAAAATGCAAGTCAAAATATTGATGAATAGTAATTTCGGGGTCAAGAAGAAGAAGAAGAAGATAAATAAATTGGATGTTGATTATGTTGAGTGAGGCATTGGAAGTATAATGAATTATGTGGTAAATTGCTTTAAGTTGCAAAGTTTAAAGAAATAAGTAGTAATGATAATTGGTGGATAAATGGGTCTTTGATGATGATAAGTTAGTAGTTTATTATGTATGAAATTGTTGTGAATTGTTGGATTGTGCATTGGAAGTAGTATGGAAGTTGATTTTAGTGAGCATTGTTCCAACTTTAAAGGAAAGCTTAAGTGTTGAGTTAGTAAGGAATACAAATTTAGAAGATTGAAATTTAAATTATGAAGTGTATATATTGTGGTTTTTGAAGTAGAGTGAGTTTGTATTTAAAGTGCTTATGGAAAAGTTTGGGTGAAGGGAATAATTGATGAAGCAATGCCTCGCGAGATAAGCACGATAAATCTTATAGAAAAAATATGTTAACGTATCATTTGGTCTAGCTAAATTCTGATATTCATTTTATCACTTACATACTAATCAAGTTCTCGATCCTAGATTATCCTCAGGAGTCGCAATTCTCTTCGGAAATGGTTCCAGTACCAACCAGATTCCAAAACAGTGAGTGGACCTCTTTTCTTTAACTGGTTTTATTTATTAATTTTTCAGTTTTGATATCAGACTTTTTTATGCCTTAGGGCGTTAAATTTCTTTCTTACGACTATTACTTGAAATTTAGGCTTTATGCCATGTTTTAGTTGTGTTTTAAACATAAGGTTTAAAGCATGAGTTTTTCATATTTTTCGGGGCATGAGGTAAAAACTCACCCCAGTATGTAACTTGGGATACAGTTGTAAGTGACGGATACAGCGGACATGTTCATATATAGAGCCAGGATGACATCATAGGTTCGTGTACCTGGACTCTAGTGGTGGTTATGCCCAGTTGAGTCGTTTTCCTGGGCGTAGAGCTCACGTCTGGTTGAGTCGTTGTCCTTGGCGAGAAGAACCACCAGTTTCACACACTTAGTTGAGTCGTTGCCCTGGGTGTAAAGAGATCACTAGTTCCCGCTTGATTATTTCCGGACATGTCCAGTTGAGTCGGTTTCCTGGACCTATAGCAGTTTTCAGTTTTCAGACTTTCAGTACATAATTTTTAGATCTTCAGTACCTAGTTTTCAGAATTCAGATTTTAGTAAACAGTTTTCAGAAACTAGATTTTAGAAACAGATTTCAGAAACCAGAAATTCAAAGCTATTTTAGAAAGTTCAATTTTATAAAGAGACTTCATATGAAGTGATTTTTCTTAAAGTTTTAGTTTTAAAGATTTCATGTTTTGTTTTGAAATATTCAGATACATGTCCACTCATTTAGATCGTATAGCGATCTAACCCCCACTCAAGTTTCTGTATCTTGCAGGTTTCCCAGATGACGAACTCGGGAGGACAGATACAGATGTAGTCACCAGGGTTGGAGTCCATCAGTTCAGAGTCAAAAAGTATAATAGTCCAGTCAGAGTTAAGCAGAGTTGCATATATGCATTAGTGTTGTAATAGTCATTACAAGTATTCATTAAACTGTTGTAAAAGAAGCATATTTGAGTACGCAGTTATGAGTAATGAAAGTATTTTATGTTGATTGAGTTGGGCTATGGCCCATGTGGGTGACCTTGCATTTAGATAGTTTAGTAGCAAAGAATTTAGTCGGAAAGTCAGAGGCTTATGGGGTTAGTGCTGCTATCCCCTGCCGGTAACATCTCCCAAATCGGGGATGTTACAAAGATGGGATCAGAGCATGGTCAGTGAGTTAGTGAATGTAGTGAGTAGAGCTTTGGGGTCTTGTATACTTAGTATGTCCAGGATAATAGTATGCGGGGCACTACCTCTCCAGTATCCGATCCTCGAGTATGTCCTCAAGATCCTTAGAAAGGTTAGTAAGTATTTAGCCTTCTGAATCCTTTTCCTTACTCTAGATAAGAATCATTCCGTAATCATCCTAGAATACTCCCGAAGTTCAAAACAAGTTAGTGAATCAGATAGTAAGTTCCAAAGAAAGTTATCTAAGAGATTAAAAGAGAAATAAGAGAAGTGCAAGGATGATTAACAGTTAGAAGTAAGATAAGATAGAGGATATAGAATCAGAGCAGTAAGTAAAACACAAGAACCCATAGTAGTAAAAGAGAATAACGAAAGCCCCAACAAGTATTAGAGTTGCCCAGTAGAATTAAGATTACATTCATACTCAAGAAATTCTTCCAAATAAATCCAATAGCCTTCGAGATCTTCTTATAGCTAGCGAGTTCCACGAGTAACGAAGAATAGCCAAAGAGATAAAAGGAAGTAAGAAACCCAAATTAGCCTTGAAAGCCCCAACGGACTTAGATGTCAAAAGGATTTAGAGAACTCCAGATACCCAAGCCCCGGTCCATATCCCCAAGTAAGAAATAAAAAAAAACGATTAGTTACCTTATCCCCAGCAATACGATAGAAACAAGACCTTAAACTATCCAGTCTTCTAACCCTCTAGTGACATCAGATAAAGAAGTTGCCCTGACACAGCCTACCCCATACCTACCTTGCATGAGAAGTAGACCCTACCAAGACACAGAGCACCAGAATAAGGATATCAAAGCCCGTCGAGACATAAAATATTTACCTTAGTTCCTACTAGCATAGGCAGAGACGATTATAAGGAAAATAACGAGAATTCACGTAGGATCTCAGAAGATTGATTACCCGAAAAAAGATGAAGGAAAAGGTTGGATAAGGTTAACAGGTTGGATAAGGTTCAATGGTGAGATCCGGAATCAAACTATTCCTAACCAACTGGGTTAGGTGTTTCATGTCTATATGACCTAACCTCATATGCCAAAGTTCACTATTATTTATTTCAGATAATTTACATTTATTAATTTTAGTATTCAAAATATCTCGAGAAGTGTGCAAAATGTAATGACCATGCTCATTTGGACAAATAAGGATCTGAATATTATTTATATCATATAAATACAAGGAACAATTCTTAATATTTACATGATATCCGTTTGTATCTAATACAAAAGGTGATGTAATATTTGCTACGTATCCTGGTACAACATAGCAGTCATGCAGCAAAAGTCTCCCACTGGGTAAGGGAATCTCGCATAAGCCCACTACAATCGCATCCAGAGAGTCACCACTCCCGAACCGTAACTGTATCTCTCCAGATTTGAGCTGCCTACTTTCCATCAGCACCCGCAACGAGTTACAAATGTGAATAGGACAAGCAGAATCTAAAATCCAACTAGATGCGACAGCTTCACAAGCTAATGAGATATCAATAACATGGAAAATAAAAGTATCCGATGTCGATACTTTTTTCTTCATGATCTGGGCAAGGTAGTCAGGACAGTTCCTCTTCCAGTGGCCAACCTTCTGGTAGTGATGACGCTTATCTTCAGAAGCTCTCTTGGGCTTCGCTACCTTAGCCTGCGGAGGAACAATGAAACCTTTCTTCTTATTTCCCTTCGTCATCTTCCCATTCGACTTGGAGTGGAAGAAGCGGAAAATGAAGCGGGTTTCATAAGGCGAGTCGGCACTCCTTTCTTCAAATCCTCCTTCGGGGTGAGAAGCATCATATGCAACTCATGATAAGTGTAGTGCATCCCGTTTATGTTGAAGTACATAACAAACCGGTGATACGATACCGGGAGCGAACCAAGAATGACACTATGTCCTAGAGTATCATTGAGATAGAAAGCAATGCACCTCAATTTCACGATCAGATCGATCAAATGAAGCACATATGTGCTCACAACCTGTCCCTCTTCAAGTTTAGAATGGAACAGTTCCATTGCTACTCTGTGAACCAAGACTTGTTTTTGGTTCATGAACGATTCACAGAGTTGCGTCATCATGCTATAAGCAATAGGCATTTCAAAATATTGCCTCTTCAGTTTAGAAGCCAGAGAACTGAGAACATATGACTTAACCCTTAAATTATCATCTTTCCATTTATGAAAAGTCTCAATCTCATCAGGTGATGCATCATCTGATATGACAAGGGGTAATGGACCCTCCAAAACATATCCCAGCTTCTCGGATCCGAGGACAATCCTCAAATCCATATCCAAGTCTGAAAAGTTCTCTGTGCCTTTTAGCTTATTCATATCCAACATATGAACAAAAAAGATGTTCGAAGAAGCCGCCATCGCAAATATATCACATAGATATGGAATAAATGGTTTGCAGACAAAACATTTTCATATAATATCAAAAGCATTAAATAGATCATGGATTTTTAATCTAAAAATGTCACTCCCACTATTTCATGCGAAACTATAATCCCCAAACAGATTACATAACAAGGAATGATCAAATTAAATATAATAGTGAAAAGTGGACCCCATAAATATATTTCAGCTCACAGCTTTGGCACGTTCTTGCTTACGTATATTCATTAGGTAGACAACTCATTTACAATCACTCACTAGTGAATCCTGGGTTCTGATCCTGATCGTTTCTCGTTGTGACAGTTTTGGCACGTTCACAACGAGGCGTACCAATGTTAAACTTGTCAATGATAAATTCAAGATATTTGCGTAACCTTGACAGCTTTGGCATGTTCAGGATTCCGCTTTCGCTTGAATTTACCTAATATCATATACTTATTCGGTACAAATAAATTCATACTGGCTACATATCCTCACAGCTTTGGCACGTTCTTGGATATAGTCGTAGATTATTTATCCATAAGCCGTATTGATAAGACGGACCAAATAACATACATCAAATACATATTAAATATAAAACCTTATTAATAATAATGATTTTTCGTAAAAGATGTTTATCACTTTATTTAATCAAATTAAAATAAATACAAGCATTCATAAAATAAAGATTAGATTAAACATTAAATTTAAAGGCATAATCATATCATGTGTTCAGAATTAGACTCGCTCTGATATCATTTTGTAGGGTATTTTAGGGGTAAACGCAGCAGAATGCGGAAAAAAAAAATTTCCGACTTCAATAATTTTTCTTGGATAATTAAAGTAAACTTATTTATTTTAATAACTAAATACTTAAAAATTGATTTTTTTACCCAAAAATCAGATTTTCCATTATTTACCATGAGACCCCTATAGTTTGTATTTTGATCATTTTAGTCCTAATTTGTCAAATATAAATTTGAGTGATTTCAAATCACTACCAAAATGATTTCTACATATCATATACATCAAAATACAACTCACAACAAAAAAACCCAAAAATTCTCTAAATTGCCGAGAAGGATTACAAGTTCTAATTTTGTAATTTTGGTCCAAATTTGTTAAAAACAAGTTTGGATGAATTACAATCAACACCAAATGATTTGTACATCTCATATACATCATTATACAATACATATATGACCCAATTTTGGTTTAGGTTATGAATCCTAATTTCTCAAATTAATCAAATAAATAAATTAACCAAAATTAATAAAATCCAACACTTTAATCTAATCTCTACAACACCAAAAAGTCTCACCACTTTGAAACAACTCATGAACAATTATAGATCATCAATGAGTGGCCTAACAACTCTAGATCGATAACAAGATCATCAAATGATTAAAAGTATGTTTATGCACCTTTAATAAGCTTACTTTGTTAATCATAAATGCATACATCTTTCATTCATACTTCCAACCATCATAACAAAAACATAAGAGAGTAGAAAAACTTAAGAACTGCACATGTTGTAGCCCAGAACAAAAGGAACAAGTTTCATTCTAATATAAAGTTAGAAATACTTATAAAAATCCAAGCTTTCTTTAATTTCTTCTTGTTTTTTTTTTCTCTCAAGTCTTTTGTTTTAGGGTTTTGGTGGCTTGAACAAGTGAAGTAAATGAAAAAATAAAACCTTTAGATAATGCTAGGGTTTGGCCGAATTTGGTGGAAAAATAAAACAAGTTATTTTTCAATTTTTTAAACAAATATTAAAGAAGTCAAATGGTATTTGATAAACTTTTCATTTTATTGTAAAGTAAAACTTATACACAAATTAATCATTTCCAAAATTTATCATAATTATAGATATTTATATTTTAATTACTTTAATCATTTAATAATTAAATAATTAAATAAAAATATCTCAAATATATGTATTATATTTACTTTAAATATTCCAAATACATATATTAATGATATATGTCAAATATCACAATTTGATATTTAATTAATGTGTATTTAATAAAATCATACATTAAATATAAATACACATTAATTAAGAAATGACCAAAAGGTCCTTTTGCATGTATCTTTCGTTTAACCGTTAAACGATTTATAAATAATCAATATTATTCATAAAAGTCGTCCTAGTGGTCTAAGAGTATATTTCATTAGTGAGAATCTATAGGTTCAGACATATCTGTCATGAAATTCAATTTCGTGTCCATAATCTACCCACTGGTAAATTATGATGAACACGGATAAATTCACTGAACCATAACGGTCGAGGTCATTGAATACGTATAATCCATCCGTCATAGGTATCCAGATTATTCCAGAGATATAGATATAAACGTCAAATCTCTATATATATAATCACGTTAACGTTTCTATTAGCAATCTGTTAATAACACTTAGAACTCACTTCTATAGTGTACCACTGGCTCAAAGTTAATAGATTGCTAATTCCATATTGAATACATATGCTCTGTACACATAGCTGACATATTCTATCTTGACACATAGGATACCTGAGGATCAGTCCACACCTAACGGACATGCGAAGGTCTGACATAAATAGGTCGGTTACGTGACTGCCATCAAAGTATGAAGATGTCTCATATATCCACAGTGATATCTCAAGTCAAAAAATCACTATGCTACTCAACCCGAGAAGATTCTTATTGACATTGGTGTAGCATCCATTAAGAATCTTTTGTAACATCCCCAATCTGGGAGATGTTACCGGCAGGGAATAGGTCGTACTATCCCCTTGAGCCTCATACCAATCTGACTGATCAATACTGTCATACTCATTCCAAACATAAGTTTATGCAAATGGTTCAATGCTCAACTCAATACTCAAAGGAATACATCTCAGGTTTCCATACAATGAACTTAAATGTACTTTACATTACAAACTCGATGTTTGACACACTCAACGACTGAAACTATGCAATGTATGTCATGCATTATTTCCTTGACATGGACTATGCTGACTTTTGGACTCAATCTGGTGGACTCAACACCCAAGTGACTGCCAACAGTATCTATCCACTCGAGCTTGTCCTCAGGGAGATCCTGCAAAACAAAAACACTGGGAGTGGGGGGTTAGGTCGTTTGAACGACCTAGTGAGTGGATAGTTCAAAACAAAACTGAAATACTTTATAAAAATCCATGGTTCTAAAACCAAAATCATTTCAAGAAATAGTCTCTTATGCTCTAAAACATTTTATGGGATTTCTCTAAATCATGAGTTCTCTTGAGAACTCCTTTAATAAACAATTCTCTTTGAAGAATCATGTCTCAAAAGTTTGTCTCTGAATCCATAAGATATAAGTCGGGATTTTCTTTTCAAAACCTTTGTTAAAATCATTCATAAAACTTATGTAAAATCATCTGTAAGAATATCATCGGTCATCATGTACAATAATCCTATGGTATTGGGGCGTTGTACGCACAATCCCCCAAGCCACTAAACCTGTAAACAGTGGTGCTATCAGTGCCACCAACCTGTCTCTGAAATCCGGGTCTAGAGGCGTTGTACTCATAGTCCCTCTAGCCCAATACCGAGGATCTAGAGGCATCTGTCATCTCTAGTCCTGTATCCCGTGTGCACACGTCTATACCCGGTATCAATACCGATACCCATCAATATCATGTCCGTCAATTCCATATTTGTATCAAGTTACATCTGAGGTGAGGTTTTCCCCCATGCCTCCAAAATCATAAATCCATATGTTTGAAAATATTTTCATCATCAAAGCATTTATCTGAAATCAAGCTTTATCAAAAGCTTAAATCATATATCATATTCACATGAAATTATCATTTTAAGTAAAACCAATGAATCAATAATCTGCAAAATCATATCAGACACCACAATTAAAAACTTTAAAATAAATACTCCCAGATAAGAGAAAAGTATCCACTCACAGTGCTATAAAAAATCAAGGATGGTACACAGCATGGGTGACCTTCGAGTGTTCTGGAGTCGATCTAAAGTCAAAACAATATTAGTTTTCGTTCTTTATAACTCAGAATATTTTCATATCACATAAAAAATATATAAAATGCATGGACACTTAATATACTGGAATGTTAGATATATCTATGGAACCTATGAATTTTACAGGGTTATATTTGGAGTTGTGCAAACCATGTAGCAAAAACTTATATTTACCAATCGCTACAAAATTACTGTTTGATGTCTAAATTTAACAATTTACTGTGATTTATTGGAGATGAATCTGAAGCTGATATTTTACTAGATTGATCCATAATGTATCTTATTTATGTAGGTTTTAACGGTTCTCAATTCCGATACCAGAAACTCAAGTTATAGTCTGAAGTTCAAGGGCTGTGCAACCAGAAAAATTGGGCACAGGGGCGGCAGATTGCCCGACTTCAAAAATTCATTCCGGTCTCATGTTGAGTCCAAAAATTCTAAATTTTGGATATGTTACTCTCTTATGTGTCTAGCTTATCCAGCAATTTACGCTTCATCATTTGGGAATAAAAAACGCCAGATACAACCAAATTATTATACCATGTCCAGAATATGTCTTCATTAAACTTACTGCCCAACATAGCAATTTCATAATTAATATGAGCTTGTAATTTCATCAAACACTTGGTGTGTCAAGTGCACAAACTTCACTATTTCTATAACACAACATAACATCAACCAACTTTACCATCCTCACACAAGCATTTCTCAACACTTCAACATTACCAAATGACTGAAACATCATCATTTCAAGTTTGGGTAAAACATTTCCTTACCTTGAATTCATTTCTTTCTTCACTAGAATAATCCCCTAAGCTTCCTCTTCTTTCTTATAAGCTTGCATGTGTGATTAAACCCTTGAATCAACTCAAATTTGGTGGAAAAATGATGAAAAAATTATACATCATCTCCCTCTCTCACGTTTTCTCCTCTAAAATATGAGGGATGAAAGAGTTATGTCCCCTTTATATACTAGGGGCTATTTTAAGAAGATGAAATAATAAGAAATGTTTGAAACTTTAAGAATTCTCCAGTTTAGTCCATACGTATTGTTCATCCGAATTTTGAGTTGCATTATTGACTTGTTTCTAGTTCGAATCCAGAGATATATCCGATTTAAAAGTTGTAGATCTCGGTCTTAGCTTTCCGACGATATAAAATTCATAAAAATCAGAGATCGTATGAAAAGTTACAACTTGAATACTAATGGTTGTTCGAACTTTATAATGAATTCCATATCATTTTTTCGGGGAATTTTCGTATGTGCCTAAATTAATTTCATGAGCCTAATACACATTTTTATATGATCATATATCAAGTATTATGCCATTCCTAACTTAGTAGCCGTCAGGTTACCGGGGTGTTACATTTTTCTCCCTCTTAAATAGGATTCGTCCTCGAATCCTCGAAAGAGTTGAATTTTTAAACTTTGTGTTGGGGTTACTTATATCATTTATCTGACCCCAAATTATTGGATTCACACACTGCTCTCTAGTCATAGAATTCTAACCAATCATATACACATAGCCAACTTTGCTTTATCAATTATATAACACTACATCACGATAATCTTCCATAAGCTATTATCAAACCATAAGACAATGCAATTATCCTAGTGGACCTTAAATGCCACAATTCAAAAATCACATCTGAGGTCGTACTCCAATCTATTTATGTGAATTTTACACTATTGTGTAACTATTTATATTCCCGGGTAGTATTAACTGAATAGCTCGAATCCTTATCGTTGTTTGTTAATCATTTGGCTAGTTACACACGTAGTCCTCCTTTTATCTTAACATCCATCAATAAAATATCCCTTGACATATTAACACATGACACATCTAAGTTTTTAAAGTTTTCGGCAGGTAGTTTCTCATTTTCATCATGTAATATTCTACTGAGTATTTTATATTTACCATCTTACTTCATCCACCATCAAACATCATGGAACTTTATTTCTAAACCTCTAATTATTTCAATATTCTATAACTCAACTATCCAAGTAAGCTATCAATTATAATTTGATGCTTCTTAAAACTTCTCAGACTACTACATCTAAGTCATATCTTCTTTATCCATACTATGCTCAACATCTTGTTAACTACAATAACTACGATTTCTTAATTCTTCATTGTTATCTGTAGGAGAAACATCAAGAATCTTGGTAGGATATGTCTTATATCCAAGAATAACAACAACCACAATAATTCAGACTTTAAGTAAAAACTTGTATAAGAAACATTATCGACAAGCAATAAAATATAACAATGAAGGTTACATCAGAGGATATAACAATTTGATTGTAAGGCAAGGACAGAATCAACTTCATATTGATGATCTTCCCATTGTCTTTGAGCTCTGTGGGACATAGGAATGTCACCGATGATGATTCGAGATTGGAGACTATCAGGAAACTTGATTTTATTATAGCCTTGGATAATACTCCTTGATGACTCTTCAATAGTATTGAAGAGTTGCCAGTCTCTTTGAATAATATTACTTTCCAAACTTCGGCGAACTGAGTCTGCAGAGAGAGCTCTAAGATCACAGGCATGACGGAAGGTAATCTCTTCTGGAAAATCCTCATATCCGTAATAGGCTCTAAGTTTTGGTCTTTATGGCCAATTGGTAAGTCTCCAATCAGTGAGCTGGTGCGATGGTATGATTCTAATTAGATGAATGGGTTGGAACACGTATGAATAGTCATCCATCCATTTTGGGGTAATAGTTTCAATCCAGACAGTAATACATTTGTGGCGTTTATACCATCGATGTAAAATATTACTGACGAATGGGGATAGCTCACAAAGGTTGGCTTCTAAGATACCAGGACTATTAGGATGAATTGGACTTGGCCCAAGAATAAATTCATTCAAGAACCCAAGTTCAAACAAAGTGCCCAGACTCCACTGGAAATGATCGAAGAATTCGTGACTGTTTATAAAAACTATGGAATGAAATCTATGATATCCATAGTGGAAAATTGCAGAATTATTTTTGTATTGTATCAAGCCATCTGGTTTTCCATTCCAGATGGTTCGAAGAATATAGCACCACCTCATGAAGTTAGTAGGAACTCGATTCACGATATCCATCGCAATTTCTCTAGGCAACAAAGCAGATGAAGTTGTATATAAGCAATTGTAAATATCTCTCCAAAGATCTTGAACATATTTGGAATCTATAACTGCTCCATCTATGACCGACCATTTGCAAAGTTTTTGATATACCATTTTAGCTCGGGTAACATTTGGGCAGGGGCTAGGATTAACAGAGGAAGATGTCATGAAATGAATTTCTTGATTCATTCACTAAGAATTCAAGCGTTTATTTATAGAGAAAGGTATCAATATTTTCTTCCTAAAAACACTTCCACAATATTCCTGCTTGATTTGAAAGAGTAACAAGTTTGCGGTGATAAGATGTAAAGTAAAGGGGTTAGGGCCTACACAATCTTCTTTTCAGCACCAGAAATTACTAAAGGACATGTATTTTTGCGTGATCTGTCACCAGTCTCTTTCTAACGGTTCCCCATTAAGACGAACAGCTAACTTACCTACTGCACACTTGTTTTTTTTTCAATTATTAACATCTCATAAACTTTAGATGACGATGATTGTCACTAGTAGCTCACATGAAGACCACTTGTGGTGATTAACTTAACTACTAGTTATAATTGTACATACTGGTTAATTATGAATCTGAGATTCCCTTATTTACTTATCAGATATTGATTCCTACCTTACTACACTTTTGTTTCAAACTTTCCAAATTACTTCTTCCAACAATACTCAAAATCCATCTTTACTATAGGTCATGTTTTCCTTTATTAAGTATCTCTTTAAGGGTTTATGCATTCCTTAAATCCTAGTACACTCACTTTTGATTTAGTATTACTATATTACTAATTCCTCTATACTGATACCATGAAAAAATCCTTGTAAGTCGATTACTATTTTTCTTGAAAATTACCTTCTTTGACTTCCTTACCCCTTTTGAACTTTTATCCACTTTAAAACCATGCTTCATAATCTATAAGATTATTACTTTCAACTCAACCTTGTCTATATCGAACTCAAACCTTTTTATTCCTTACAGAATATAATCATCTCACAATTCTTATATAATTCTCTTAGATTTCCCCGTTCAACTATCCAGTTGTCTTATGATCCATCTATCCTTAAGATACTCTCATTACTTATGTAATTCCTTGTTAGTATTGAAGTTGGGGTATCTATATACCTTCCATAACTTTTATCAACTGTTCTGAGATCTTCTTTAGCTTTACTATCCTTATGTTGTGCCATCTTTCTCATTATCTTATGTATCTTTCATTATTGTGTCCATATTATATCTCTTAGCTTCAAACTGTGCTGCTAAGATTAGTGGTAATTCACTCTTAAGGACTACAATATATATTTCTCTATTGTCTTTTCCTGCTATAAATTACAACTATACCATTTACAATTATTCTTTCAACTTTACATGAATTCCTACTAGCATTGGTCTAATTCATAACTTTTTTTTTTATTGGTACTACACACTTGTCCATGAAATCTTGTATCAAATTCCCTGATATCTTGTTATTTCCAGAAACTTCTATATATATTTTCCAATTAGTTTATCCTAAGGTATATAATCCTCATGCTTCTTTACAATTATTTCCATTTATATATATATATATATATATATATATATATATATATAATATATATATATATATATTTTGGGAAAGGCTGGAACATGCATCTTATGTCCCAACATGTATCGACATCCTTGTCTTGGTTTTGGTATTTTATACCCTGGTAGTTTCTATTGCTCGTATAAGATAGGTGTGAAACAAACTTCGTCAAAACGGTTCCCTTATGTAACATCCCAGATTTTCGGGACCGTTTTAGAAGATTCCCGGACGGATATTTTAGTCTCAGAGCATGTTGAGGATGAAGAATGAGAGTTTAAGTTATGTTATATGAGTTGGAATAATAGATTATGAATTTTCTTCACGTCAGAAAACGCTTGGGATTAAAAGTCAGTTGCGCGATTTTCGTAAAACGCGTAAAGTTTTCGGTTTTGGTCACGAAGAGACCAAACGAACTCCGATCAAGTCAATTCTTAAACCATCGAACGTTTTTTTCCGAGAAGAACAACTTTTGTGTTGAGCACTTTTCGAGAATCGCATCAGAAGGGCTCCGAAATTGTGATATTCCAGAAGGTTCCAAAATATGAACTGATCAATAATTTTTGCAGGGGTTTAATTGTTATTTTCCATGGCAGTATTTAAAGCCTTAAGGTTTTGGTAAATTTCAAAATTGCAAAAATCTTCTCCATCTACCCCACCCGCACCCCACACGCCCTTGGAGAATAAGCGGTCGCCGGCAGCAACTCCGGCCACCTCAAGCCAGCGCACCGGTGCTGATCGGACCGCCGGATCACGACGTACACCAGGATGGCCGGCGGCGACGCTAATGACACCGGTAACAGCGATGGCGAGAGGAAGATCAGGCGCGCAAATGGGTTAACCGGATCCGGCTCATCGGTTCGTCTCACGGCCCGAGCCACCTATCAAATCGAAGCCCTCGACGAGTCGAACAACGGCCGGTTGCACACGAAACGAGGAAGAAAGCCGTGGTGAATAGTAAACCCATGATGAACAGTAGCTCCGATCGGAATTCCATCGACACCAGCGTGTTCGTATGGTCGTTGGGAGTCCGAATATGGCCTCGGAATTTCGGTACGACTTTCCGTTCAAAATTTGATATTTCAAAGTGTATCGATTTATATTCGGATGTTTCTAGTAGTTCCGTAGTTTAGTGAATTTCTTTTATATGAATTGGATATGTTTTAATATGTTAAAAAGATAAATGTGGTAGAATCCAGGGAGAATCGGTCGAGATATGAGTGATCCGGTAGAATCAGCGAGATTCCGGTAAAATGGAGTTTCTCGCGCGATTGAGCGTAGATGATCGTAAACATAATTATGATGTAAATATGGCATTTCGAGGATAATTGAGTAATTCTAGATTAGTTCAGAGGGTTCGAGACCCTTCCGTAGCGTTTGCGGAAACTTTTCCCCAAGTTTTGCTGCACATGCGTAAAATGAGAATATGACCCATCTAGCTAATTTAGAATAGCATGTAAGCATGTATTAGAGTAATGAAGCTTAGACCGTAGTATCAGAGATGATTCGGGTGTTCCGGGGAAACCCGTAGTTGTTTTAGATAATTTGGAAGTTCCGCAAATAGCGGTACTAACCTTACGTTGTTACTTGTTTGACAGATCGGACCCGGATCGTGGGCATTCGCTTAGCCAGGTAGGTAACTCATGCTTTGATTACTTAAGAAGTTTAGTGTTACTCGAAATCAGTAATATAACAAAGTTGTATATATCTATAAGTATGAAACCTGTATGAATATAGAAAGGAACGTAGAAGAAGGGAGTAAGTGTATCGGTATACTTATGTAGATATAGACAAGCTGCTACAAGTATATGTGTATATATATATATATATAAGTAAAGACAAGTATGAGTACATAGAAATAAAGAGGCACATATTTAGATATACATTAGTATATGCATTTTTATAGATAGATAGAGCATATGAATGATGTTATACTTAAGAATACATATATAGATATATTTTGAGACTTGGGTATGGGGGTTGTAGAAACTACACCCTAGGGAATGAGATTAAAGTTTAAAAGAACGATAAAATTGTACAGAAATGAATACATAAGCACTGGTGCATATAGAGGGATACAAAATCAAGAACATAAACATATATCTAATATGTTAGTACATGAGTTACGAGTATTTTAATCTTTGTAATTTAAGTATGTTTGGGCGTGAGCAAAGCATAAAATATAAGGTAAGTTGCATGAAGTAATAAGTAAATTGTTTTATGGTAAGTATGTGTATGTGTGTGTGCATTAGTTTTGGGAGTGAGTTAAATATGCCAATGTGGATAATACATTATTGATAGTATGTATGTGATGAATTTAAGCATGTTAGATAAGTTTCGTGTTTGCTTAAGTGAAATGCATGTATTTGAATAATCTTAGATTGTTATAAATATACATGATTAAACGTATGTACATGTATGATATTTAATGAATCATGGCTAGAGTAGAAATAAGCATGAGAAAGACATATATGCATGTGCATGTGTGTGTGTGTGTGTTAAGGTTTTCAGAGATTGAGTTTCAGTTAGTTATGTTTTTGAGATTCAAAGTTATTAGTAGAAGAGAATAAACCTTACCTAGGCCTACTCGACATTATACTCTTGCTCAAGCTTGCTATATTTCTCTCACTCCTTTAAGTTCTGACATTTTTCCTTATTATCATGTGGCATTACCTCTTACTGTCTTTGGTCGCTTTAAACATAAGTAGATCATCATTTCACTTATATCATATATTTCTCTTCCCACTATGTTGAATGAATAATATCAAAACTTACTATCTGGTCTCAAAACTTGCCTATACTTCTGGTAATAGATAAGAATAACTATAGAATAATTCTCAACTTGGATATATAGTATGGTTACTTTCATAAGGAAAAATATTTGAATAGCTTGGGAAAGTTTACTAACCTATTTATGGAATTGAAGACGTACTCGAGGATCAGATACTTGAGAGGTAGTGCCTAGTATACTAGCACCCCGGGCATACTACATATACAATACCTCATCACTCTGCCCACGGCAGTCATTGACTCCCTAGACCATGTTCTGATACTATCTTTGTAACATCCCCAATCCGAGAGAGTTACTGGCAGGGAATAGGCCGTACTATCCCCCTGAGCCTCATACAATCTGACTGATCAATACTGTCATACTCATTCCAAACATAAGTTTATACAAATGGTTCAATGCTCAACTCAATACTCAAAGGAATACATCTCAGGTTTCCATACAATGAACTTAAATGTACTTTACATTACAAATCCGATGTTTGACACACTCAACGACTGAAACTATGCAATGCATGTCATGCATTATTTCCTTGACATGGACTATGCTGACTTTTGGACTCAATCTGGTGGACTCAACACCCAAGTGACTGCCAACAGTATCTATCCGTTCGAGCTTGTCCTCATGGAGATCCTGCAAAACAAAAACACTGGGAGTGGGGGGTTAGGTCGTTTGAACGACCTAGTGAGTGGATAGTTCAAAACAAAACTGAAATACTTTATAATAATCCATGGTTCTAAAACCAAAATCATTTCAAGAAATAGTCTCTTATGCTCTGAAATATTTTATGGGATTTCTCTAAATCGTGAGTTCTCTTGAGAACTCTTTTAATAAACAATTCTCTTTGAAGAATCATGTCTCAAAAGTTTGTCTCTGAATCCATAAGATATAAGTCTAAGTCGTAAAGGCACATTAAAAAGTGTAGTTATTTAATTTGGAATTAAATAGTGAATTAGTTTTGAATACGAATTAAATTGGATTTAATATTGTAGTTCGATATAATTCAAGAATTCGTACTTTGAGTACTTATTCGTAAAATGAGTTTGACTCGCGCAAAATCAAATCGTTGTTTGAACATTGGATGGTCATTAATTTCAGATTAATTAATTGGATTAGATTGATTGATAACATGCTTTGTGTGAATACATGGATGCGATGTATGAATAATGTATATCGGATGGATATTAGATGGGTGATGGCAATTTTGGAAATTGTTGTAATAAGTTTGGAATTTATTAAATTGGACCTGCGTGTCCAGCCTGTTACCTCTTGACTATGTGTATTTCTCTTCTCACATATTCCCCTCAATGCAAATGAGATTTCTTTAGAAGTGTTCTGTAATCGGGTAGAAGTAATACTTGTGCTAGCGGGAGAGAGGAAAGTGAGAGATTTTTTCTAGGAACAATGTGTTAAGTATCCATCCGCATATCATTATTAAATTTATTTACGCGCCTTATTATGTATTTAGAATGCATGTTTAAGGTTTCTGTTTAAGGAAAGAAGTTTTGACGTTCAGCTGCCATATTTCATAAATGAAACAGGCAGCAATAGCAAGCATTATCCAAATGGATTTAATCATGGCAACTTTTAACAACGTTTCGTTGTAATCAACATAATGTTTATAGCGATACCTTTTCGCTACAAGCCTAGCTTTTTATGTTGGTATGTTGCCATTTATGTTTGTCTTCCTTGAAGACTCATATAGTACCAATAGGCACAATGCCTTTCGGTACATCAACCAGTGTTCAAACTTAGTTGTTATACATGGAACTTTGCCATAATAGGGAGTCGATACCTTGTATCACTTCCTCATACGTAGCCGGTTCGTCTTCCTCAATAAGATTGGCATCTACATGAGGTGAGATCAGAAACCCATACCTCCCAGGTTATTTTCGGACTCTCTTCGACTTACATGGTTCTTGTGTATTCGAAGATTATGGTACAGTTTCATCCCTGATGAACTGTTTGTGTTCCGTTAAGGAATCGGTAACTGGAACAGTATTACTCCGATTTTCATCGAGTTTTACTTTCCTCCCATTTACCACTGTATATAGGTATTCCTCTTAGGAAAACCACATGGAGAGCAACAATTGCATTGTTCTCTTGTGAGTTGTATAAGTATTATACTTTGGTTTCCCTAGGATAACGCACAACTAGGCACTTATCCGATTTGGGTTCTAGTTTGGTATCATCCAAACATATGCCCAACATTCCCAAACCCGGTTTCTTTCTTATTCATATCTAATATGAAGTCTGTCCAACAGATTTTCATGGAACCTTATTCAAAATAAGTATTGCACTGTTTAATGCATATCCGTTGAAGGAAAATGGTAGCTCAGAGCGACTCATCATTAACCTTACTATGTCCAACAAAGTTCGGTTTCTTTGTTTGGACACACCGTCAAATTGAGGTGTTCCCGGAGGAGTTCACTGTGAAAGAATATCATACTCTTTCAAATAGTCGAGAAACTTATTGCTTAAGTATTTTCCACCACGGTCTAACTGTGACGGTTTAATATTTTAGCCGATCTGTCTGTCTACTTCGAGTTGAAACTCTAAAAGTTTCTGACTGGTGTTTCATAAGATACATATAACCATAACGCGATGCCACATCCGTAAAGGTTACGAAGTATTCATATCTACCTCTAGCCTAGTTAGATATGAGCCCACTTACGTCACTATGAACGAGGGCTAACATATTAGTGGCACTTGCACTTTTACCAAGTAAAAGGTGTTTTAGGTATTTTGCCTAATAAACTAGATTCGTAGACATCATTTGAATTAGAATCAAATTCGTCCTAGTACCCGCTCTTCGAAAGTGTGGATATACGAGTCTTGTTAATGTGTCCCAGCCACCAATGCCACAAATAAGTCTCATCTGATTAATTCAGTCTGAGCTATTTGTTTGTCATGTTATATGTTTGAGATTCATTTATATTCAAAATATAAATACTGTTATTCACATCTAATGTGTTTATCTCAATATCATCTTTATAAAATAAAACACTTAGTGTTCTAGAATATAAAGGTATACTCGCAACGAGTTATACTATATATAGAGATAATGTTTCTAGTCAAACTAGGTACATTATAATAGTTTCCTAATTTAAGTACATATCCGAAGAGTAGTTCCTAAACTTAGGTTTCTACGGTTAAAACAACGACTCTCGTCCCATTTTCGACTCCCAGATCGATCTCAACTGAAGTCAGTCTCCTGCTAATCTGCAGATTCTGCACATCCGTACATATTTATGTACCACATCTAGTATCAAAAATCCAATTTTGAAATTAGTAGTGAACATGTTTATGACAAACATGTTTGAAGCCAGAGCCTTGCCCTTCTTCACTTCCTTCATGTCTGCCTTTTCCATATGGCAGTCACGCATCCAGTGACCCTATTTGCCACAGTTTAGGCAGACATCTTGGGATATGTCATTTGTCTTCCTGGAAGACTATGACGATTTTGCCTTTGCCCTTTTCCACACCCAGAAGCCTTTGGCCAAGCCTTGGCCTTCTGGGATGTCAAAGTAAGATGCGCCTTGTGTTTCTTGCCCTTTTGGAAACTCTGACTTTGTCTCATTGAGCATAGCCATTAACTCTCCAAGAGTTTTCTATTGAAATTAGTACTTCTAAGATCTTATGATAGATCTATGAAGATCCTTCAATTTCAATATCATACTATAAGGACCTAATCCTTAGTTCTGACGAAGCAATTAAGGATTTTTTGCGGCAAGCATAACAGATTGAGCACTAAAGTTATCATCACATGAATCTTCCAAAGATCATGTTCTACTATTTGCTCATCTAAACACAGCACAACCCATAAAACAAGACACACGCCATAGCCACACACAACCAAATCAAACAGCTACACGGCAAAATAAGAGACCCTCCACCGATTGAACAAGCCATAAAATCAAAGCCACCTCACGCAATACACAAACACACTAAAGCCAGCCCTCCACTAGGAACAAAACAATGTAGCAACCCTCCATTAAGAACAAAGCAACGCAACAACCATTGATGAGTGGCATTTATATCACTATTTCCCACTCATTTAACTTAACATTTTGTATAGTTTCTTGAGTTTTATGAACGTTTTGATGTGTTTTATTGTTATTTTGCAGATAAATAAAGTTTGGACAGCACTGGAGGCAATTTGGGGCAAAACCGGACAAAAATGGGTCAACAGGGATATTTCCGTCTTTTGCGCGTCGCGACGCTGGAACACTGCGCGCCGCGACGCCCAGCGTGTGCCGGTTCTACTAAAATGCGCCATGGTCAACGGGTCAACAATTTGAAAAGTTTGACTTTGCTAAAATACGCCGTGCCACGGGTCACCATCACATCCAATCCGCTAACGTGCGCCTTGCCACGTGTCATCATCATATGCTGCCGACACTCAGACTTGACACGTGTCACCTCGTCATCAGCCATGTCAGCGGTCAACAAGTCAATCTTGCCACGTGTCGTGCCACATCATCAGACACGTCAGCAAGTCAACCGAGTCAACTTGCCACGTCAGCCTCAGCCAATCAGAACTTGACACGTGTCGCCACGTGTCGCAATCCCATTGTGCCGACAGTTGAACAGTCAGCCGCCACGCCACGTCATCGCCACGTCATCGCCACGTCGTCGTCGCATCAGCATGACGTCATCACAATAATTGAGAATTAGCCGCCTTGACACGTGTCGCATGTACAGTCAGGCGCCTTGCTACGTGTCACCGTATCATTGTGCCACGTCGACAAATGAGCGTCGCGACTCGAAACGCCTTGGCGTCGCGACGCGCTAACAGTAACCGAACAGTAAAATTTTGTTGCTATAAATAGGCCGCGAATTTTCAGTTTTTAACATACCTTTCTCTCTCTTGATTTCTCTCTCTAGAGAGAGTTTCTCTCTCTAGAATTTTTATTTTTTAGTTTTTTTTATTTTTAGTTTTGTAAATAATTTTAATTACTTTTTGTAATAATAGTAATTTAATTTTTACTTTTTACAGTTTTTACTATTCACCATGTTGAAGTAACTTTTTCAGCTAGGGTGAAAGGTAATTCTTCTACTATTGCTATTTAGATTAATCTCCCTTAAAAATAATGTATTAACTATTTAAAATATTGACTTAATAAGGGATACCGCTATATTGGTCGGTTGGTAATTTAATTTTAATCTGGTTTAAACCTGACTAATCAAGGATACCGCCAGACTGGTCGGTTGGTAAATTTATTTTTGGTTCCGCCTTAATTGCTGGTTGGACTTAATTGACTTAATCTGGATACCGCCAGACTGGTCGGTTGGTAAATTTAACACAAGTTTATATATTATTTTATGGGAGATATCTAAATTAGTAGTAGTAAAAGTAATTCCTTTTACCTTAGCATTTTATTTTATTTTATTTTATTTTACTTTTCCGTATTTTTATTTTATGTATTTTATTTTTATAGTCCTAGTTATGTGTTAATTAATTAGGGATTGTGATGACTTTTAATATCACCGGTTTATAAGGGATTATTTTATAGTTGAGTAATTTAAAGGTTTATTTATTAAGTCTTAAGTTTAATGCTTCTTGTTGTCTGATCACCAATAAGATTGATATGGTAAATCTAAAATGAACTAGACATATGGATTTTAGGTTTCAGCCTTAGACTTAATAGCCCACGATCTCCCTTGAGGATAGATAACCCTTTAATAGATTTCCTTACAGGATAGGAATATACCTGTCGGGCGGGGGTAGCCATAATTGGAACTTAAACTTAATGAATCCAGGTAATGTGGTTGACATAGGAATATGGTTCAATTGGGTTATACTGGGTATTTGTAATTGACCATCGGAAGAGGCTTTTACATAATTTAGTGTTCCAGGTTAGTAAACTGATTTATTACACAAACATAAAATAATCTCTTCATCTTTAAAATGATATTAAAAGAAATCACAACCCTAGATCTTTGTGTCTTTTATTTTCCTTAGTATTTTCTTTTATCTTTTTATTTATTTATTTAGCAAATCTTTAATCAACCAAATCAATCAAGCAATCAATTCTATTCTCCCTTTAATTAGATATTTGTAAATAAATAGATTCAATAATTAATAACAACAGTAGGAATTAAGTCCTCGTGGGATCGATATTTTTATACTACTTGAACGATACGTGCGCTTGCGTTATACGTGTGTGTTTACGCCGGTCAACCATTCGCCAAAATCAACAACCAAACCAAATAAAAAAAAATACAAATCCCCTTTGACCGAAACAAAAAGAAATAATAACCCTTCAAGCAGCCGCTTGACTGATACAAACCGAGACCAAAAACAACCCTGAAACAGTCCAGAAAACAGCCCCTAATCACCGAAAATATTGCACCCTTAAAACAGCCCCTAATCACCAAAATATTGCACCCTTGAATAGCCCCTAATCACCGAAAATACTACACCCTTGAACAGCCCCTAATCATAAAAAAAAAAACACACCAAAACAGCCCCAAATCACCAAAAATTGCACCCTAAAATAGTCCATAGATAACCGAAAACTGCACCCTAAAACAGTCCTTAAATCACCAAAAACAGTGAGCAAAAACAGCGACCAAAAAACTGTGACAAGATAACAAAAACAGCGACAAAAAATAGCAGCAAAACAGAGAAAAAAACAGTGAAATAACGAAGGAAAATATTGAACCAGTGAACCAGATTGCGGAGCATTAACCCTTCCGACGATGACATAACGCACTTCTAATAAGTGACTTAAAAGGTAAAAACTGAAGGCACCCTTGTTTACTTTCGCTCATCTTTTTCGGTTATTTATTATTATTTCTTCGCGTGCATCTTATTGGATCATGTATGTTACTATTATTGGATAAATAATTTTGTGCTATCTCTCGCGGTATATCGGATGGAAACCCAGACGTAAATTTCGTAGCCGAATACGAATGGATGTAGTACGGTCTGTACTTGGGATACGACTCCACGTACTCTTTGAGAAACACACACATATTTCGTTTTTATCTAATCTTGTGTTCATCTATTGTTCATTACTCCACCATTTACTTTCCGCATGCTATTTATTTATGCCATGATGATGTAATGCGCATGGGCAAATCACGTTGGATTAAAGGTCCTCTGTTTGAGGGATGAAAAGCCTAAGGGCTACCTTTACCACGATGTTTTTCCGCGCCGGAAGAAGTACGTTTGATTGAACGTGAGGTATGTTCAATCGGGCATTCGAGGTCCTATATAGATGTTGGCCTTGGTCGCATCTCTTTTCTTTCATTCTTGTTATCCACCTCTTTTCTGTGTCGCATCACCTCACGTTTATTTCCATGCATGATTGCCTCTTTAGTTATTTCTCTCTCACTTTAGGAACTTAATTATCTCTCTTCAGCATTTATGCTTTTATAGTTTTTATTTATTTATATTTCCGCATTTATCTGTTTGATATGTTCATAAGATTGCGTGCTCGCTTTTATTTCGTTTACTCCTATGTGTGGCAAACTTAGATATTGGTTAATCTTGCATGTGTATGTTGCGTAAGACTTGGTTATATTATTGCATAAATTTGTTCATTACAATTGACATAAGTAAGGGACCATTCCGAACCCAACGGTTTGAGGTCTTCCCTTGCGAGGGGTGAGTGTGGCCTTAAATCATTTCCCAGTTCACACTGAGTGGTGACTCCATTTTATTTCTCCGGTTTAGTCCCCCCGGGCTACTCTGTACTCTCGACCGGGCACAACATCATACACCTCTGTGGCATGGCTACAGTCTGGCGACTCCACTGGGGACACGAAAATCGGCGAAGCTGTTCTAGGCTCGTGGCCTAGTCGGGAGTATGGAATAGCCCACATGAGACTAAACTGGAGAATAAAGGAGTCGCCACCCAGTGTGAACTGGGACAAAGATTTAAGGCTGCACTCACCCCTTGCAAAGGAAGACCTCAAACATTTGGGTTCGGAATGGTCCCTTACTTATGCCACTTGTAATGAAAAGATTTGTGCAATAATATAACCGAGTCTACGTGACATACATACGTAAGAACAACCTATCTAAGCTTGCATACACAAAAATGAAACCTATATCTAAGTTCACATGCATAAAAGTAAGTCAGCATAACAGCAAACATGCAATCACATAAACGCATCAAATTAAAGAAACGCTGAAACATAAAAAAATCACAATCTAAACATAAACGAAACATAATTAGGTTCCTAATACGAAAGAAATAAACAAATCATGCTTGCAAATAATATGCTAAACAACCTAATCATGCATAAAAGTAACATACTATTAATAAACTATGAATAAGCACAAGATTGGATGAAAAGAAACATGCATACATATGCGAAGGAACCATGCAAAATATGGGACCTTGTATGCCCGTTTAAACGTAGCTTACGTTTAATTGAACGTACTTCGTCCGGCGCGGTAAGACAAGGTGGTAAAGGTAGCCTTTAAGCATTTCCCCCGAATTGAGGACCTTTAATCCAACTTAGTCTAGCCCATGCGTGTCAAGTAATGATATATGAACAAACAAAGTAATGATATGGGACATTGGATGTCCGATTGAACATAGCTTACATCAATTGAACATACTTCGTCCGGCGCGACAAGACATCATGATAAAAGTAGCCTTTAGGCGCTTCCCTCGAATCGAGGACCTTTAATCCAACTTGGTCAAGCCCATGCGCATCAAGTATGATATGCAATTAAACAAAGTAAGGATATGGGACATTGGATGTCCGATTGAACATAACTTACATTCAATTGAACATACTTCGTCCGGCACAGCAAGAAATCATGTTAAAGGTAGCCTTTAGGCATTTCCCTCGAATCGAGGACCTTTAATCCAACTTGGTCAAGCCCATGCGCATCAAGTATGATATGAAATTAAACAAAGTAAGGATATGAGACATTGGATGTCCGATTGAACATAACTTACATTCAATTGAACATACTTCGTCAGACGCGGCAAGACATTATGGTAAAGGTAGCCTTTAGGCGTTTCCCTCGAATTAAGGACCTTTAATCCAACTTAGTCAAGGCCATGCGCATCAAGTACGATATGTAAATAAACAAAGTAAGGATATGGGACATTGGATGTCCGATTGAACACCTCTCTCAATCAAACATGCCTCATCCGGCGCGGTAAAATATTATGGTAAAGGTAGCCTTTAGGCGTTTCCCTCGAATAGAGGACCTTTAATCCAACTCAGTTAAGCCCATGTGCATTAGAATTAGCAATACGACTAAATCATGCTTAAAAAGAAAAGAACATATTAAACGACTAAATCATAAGAAAATAACATGCTAAACGATTAAATCATGATCAAACACAAGGTTGGATGAAATGAAATATGTATGTCTCTCAAGCGGTATGTGGCATTATATCCCGAGTGCAGACCGTAATATCCTCCATTCAGAATCAGCTACGGAATTTACGTCCGGGTTGCTATCCGATATACCACAAGAGAGAACACATATTCCGTTCATCTAGAAATCATATGATACACCAACCTATAATACTCATGCCAAATAAAGTAAGAAAATAAATAAAAATAAAGGAGAATAAATGAAAAGGTGCCCTCAGGTCTAACCTCTTTAGTTGTCTATTGGAAGTGCAATACATGGTTGTCGGTAGGTTTGATTCTACGCAACTCCTCCGGTTTACTGATTCAACATTTTCCTTCACTGTTTCGCCATTTGGGCTGCTGTTTTACTCCGTTTTATGGCTGTTTCTGGTCGCATTATTGGCTCACTATTGTGCGGTAATACGGTACTATTTTGGCTTACGGTTTGTGGGTTTCACTGGGCAGTTTCTGGTGTAGTTTTACGGCAAAAGCTGGACTATTTCATGGGGTATTTTCGGTGGTTAGGGACTGTATTTTCAGTGTAGTTTTCGGTGGTCTTATGAGTACATTTTGTGGGGCTTTTCTGTGGTGTTTCGAGGCACGGTTTAAGGCAGTTTGTGCATGTTGAGGGAGGGCTTGCTGTGTGTGTTGAAGGGGTTTGCTGTGAAGGGGTTTTTACGTGAATATGGCTGTATTGTGGAGGTGTTTTGTGTGATTAATTTGAACACTGGTGCGTGGCGTGAATGAGAGTAGCTGTCAAATGCTGTGTGTAGGACGCAGAACTTGACGACGCTGTTCTAGGCTCGCGGCCTAGTTGGGAGTACGAAATAGCATACGGGAGACTAAACCAGAGTATAATGGAGTCACCACCCAGTGTGAATCGGGAAAATGATTTAAGGCCGCACTCACCCCTCGCAAGGGAAGACCTCAAACCGTTGGGTTTGGAATGGTCTCTTATTCATGCCACTTGTAATGATATGATTTGGGCAATAAACTAACTGAATCTACTCAACATGTTTGCTCAAAGGTAACTTAGATCTAGTCCGTATTTATCAAAATAAATCCTATGACTAAGTTCGCATGCTTAAAAAAATAGGTCATTATAACGGCAAGCATATAATAACACACGGTAATCTCATGAACATGCTTCCATTATATAATGCGGAAAACAAATAACAACCTAAACATAATGTAAATTCTAATCGCAAAATAAATAACTAATCATGCTTCAAAATAAACAACTAAATCACGCATAAAAGAGGTAACATGATCATAATTAAAAAATAAATAACGTACTAGACTAAATCATGCTTAAAACACAAATAACCTACGAGATTAAGTCATGCTCGAATAGAAGGTCAGATGAAACGAAATGCGTGTGTCTCTTAAGTGGTACGTGGCTTTGTATCCCAAGTGCAAACCGCAATACCGTCCATTCAGATTCTGCTACGGAATTTATGTCCGGGTTTCCATCCGATATACCGCAAGAGGTAACACATATTCAGTTCATCCGGAAATCACATCATGCATTATTCCACAATACCCATCCAAGGGCCACAACATACATCAATAAATGACTCTCATGCAATAAAACTTAATAAGCAAGAAAAATATGAATGAAAATAGATGTAAAAAATTGCCCTCAGGTCTAACCTTTTATGTCGACTTTTGGACTCGCGTTACACGGCGATCGGAAGGGCTAAAGCTCCGTAACTTTTCTGGTTCACTGGTCCATATCTTTCCTCGCTGTTTCGCTGCTCAAGCTACTGTTTTCACTCCATTTTATGGCTGTTTTGCTGCTGTTTTCTTAGTCACTGTTTTTGGTAATTTAGGGGACTGTTTTGGTATGTTTGGTGAGGTATTGGGCTGCTGTTTGGGACTGATTTCAGGGGTAGTTTAGGTGCTGTCAGGGGCTGATTTCAGGGATAGTTTAGGTGATGTCAGGGGCTGATTTTAGAGGTTCGGGGCTGCTGTGTGTTGTTCTCGTTAATTTGGTGAGGGCAGAGGATGTTGTGTGTGTTGTTTGTGTTTTGTTCCGTGAAAAAGTAACGAGTGGCGTGAGTTGAGAGGGCTAGGCAGTGTTTCTTTGGTTCACGGTGAAGGATGTGAGCTGCTGCTGCGTGAGGCTAGGGTTTGTTGTTTTAAAGGTGTCGAGAGAATATTTTGGTGAGGGCTGATGTGTGTGTGTTCTCGTTAATTTGGTGAGGGCTGAGGCTGGTGTGTGTGTTGTTCACATGGCTGCTCGGTGAGTGTTTGATACGTGGCTGAGGTTTGTGGGCAACATGGTGCCTTGGTTCACGGTGAAGGGTGTGAGTTGCTGCGTGAGGCTATGGTCTGTTGTTTTGAAGGTGTCGAGAGAATGTTTTAGTGGGGTATGCTGTGTGTTGTTCTCGTTAATTTGGTGAGGGTAGAGGCTGGTGTGTGTGTTGTTCATGTGGCTGCTCGGTGAGTGTGTGATGCGTGGATGTGGTTTGTGGGCTATGTGGTGCCTTGGTTCACGGTGAAGGACGTGAGCTGCTGCGTGAGGCTAGGGTCTGTTGTTTTGAAGGTGCCGAGAGAATGTATTGGTGGAGGCTGCTGAAGATGGAGACAAGAGGCTGTTCGGTGAAGAGAGAATGAAGCAGTTTAGTCGGTTGGTTGTTTAAGGTAAAAGCTAGGTTATGGTCCAGGTTAGTATGTCGAGTGAAAGAGATAACATGATGGCTATTAGGGTTTCGGTTTACTGGTTGTGGTTACATGAAGTAGAGAGGCTGGGCTAGGTACGTGAGCTAGGGTTTTGGTTTTTTGTTTGTTATTATTTTGCCGTTTGCAGGTGGAGAGAATGTGAGGGATGCTATGTTTTCCATGAGAGAGAGAGACGAGTCTTTTAGGGTTTTTTCGAGAGGAGGAAAGGCGTCTAGGGTTTCATTTGGCGTGAGTGAACTGGAGGGGGCTTCCTCCTCTAGGGTTTTATTTTCGTGGTGTTTATATAGAGTTGAGCTAGTGTTAGGGTTTTGGATGGGTACGTATGGTTTTCGATGGGTGCGTATGGTCTTTGGATGGGTGCGGGGGTTTTGAGCGAAGATTAACAGTTAAAATAGTGGTCCAACAAGCGAACCCACAACTAAGCAAAAAAATTAATTCCAACAAAGTATCAATTTATGACTCTTCCTTTCGAATTCCGTTTCCCGTGACTTTTGTAACTAAAAAGGTAGTGCCTCCGTACGAGACTCATCATCAGGACTTTTATGCAAAAATACAGTGTCTACAGTCGCCCCCACTTTGATGGGACTTGTGCTGTGTGTAACAGTGACAATCTTATCAAAGTTATGGAATGTATTTTTACTTACCTGGCTCGCCAACTGCCACCTGACTTGCCTGCTAATTCGAACTGAGTTGATAATGCAGTGGGACTCGACTCTGGGACGCATCCCAATAAATGCAACTGATGTGGGGGCCTTGACCCTGGGACACATCCTGAGACCGATGATGATAGGATTCTTGCTCGCTAGCTGCCACCTAACTTGCCTGTTGCTTCGAACTGAGTTGATAATACAGTGGGCCTCGACCCTGGGACGCATCCCAATAACTGTAACTGATGTGCGGGCATCGACCCTGGGACACATCCTAAATCTGATGATATAGTGGGCCTATACCCTGGGACGCATCCCGAAACTACAACCGACAACGGGTGCCTCGACCTTGGGACGTATCCCAATATCGCTGACAATATGGGCCTGGACCCTGGGACGCATCCCAAAACTGATGATGATAATGTAGTGGGCCTCGACCCTGGGACGTATCCCAGAACTACAACCGAAAACGGGGGCCTCGACCTTGGGACGCATCCTAAATCTGATGATATTGGGCCTAGACCTTGGGACGCATCCCGGAACTACAACCGACAACGGGGCCTCAACCCTGGGACGTATCCTAATATCGCTGAAAATATGGGCCTGGACCCTGGGACGCATCCCAAAACTGATGAGATGATGTAGTGGGCCTCGACCCTGGGAAGTATCCCAGAACTACAACCGACAATGGGGGCCTCGACCTTGGGACGCATCCCAATACCGCTGACTATATGGGCCTCGACCCTGGGACGCATCCCAAAACTGATGAGGATGATGTAGTGGTCTCGACCCTAGGACGCATCCCGGAACTACAACCGACAACGGGGGCCTCGATCCTGGGACGCATCCCAATACCACTGACTATATGGGGGCCTCGACCTTGGGACACATCCGAATACCACTGACTATATGGGCCTCGACCCTGGGACGCATCCCAAAACTGATAAGGATGATGTAGTGGGTCTCGACCTAGGACGTATCCCAGAACTACAACCGACAACGGGAGTCTCGACCCTAGGACGCATCCCGGATCTACAACCGACAACGGGGGCCTCGACCTTGGGATGCATCCCAATGCCGCTGACAATATTGACCTCGACCTTGGGACGTATCCCTAAAACTCCTGATAGTTGATAATATGGGCCTCGCCCCCTCGGGACGTATCCCCGAACTGCTGATAGTGATAATATGGGCCTCACCCCCGGGACTCATCCTAAAACTAATACTGGAGATGTAGGCCTCGCCCCCGGGACTCATCCCAAAAACTGATGCTGATGTGATGTTGGCCTCGCCCCCGGGACTCATCCCCAAAACTGATACTGATGATGTGGGCCTCGACCCCGGGACTCATCCACAAAACTGATACTGATGATGTGGGCCTCGCCTTCGGGACTCATCCCTAAACGGATACTGATAATGATGTGGGCCTCGCCCCAAACTGATACTGATGTGGGTCTCGACCCTGAGACTCATCCCCAAAACTGATACCGATGTGGGCTTCACCTCGAAACTGATACCGATGTGGGCCTCAACCCTGGGACTCATCCCAAACTGATACTGATGTGGGGTCCCCCAAACTTATACTGATGTGGGCCTCAACCCTAGGACTCATCCCCAAACTGATACTGATGTTGGCCTCGCCCCAAACTGATGCTAATGTGGGCCTCAACCCTGGGACTCGTCCCCAAACTGATACTGATGTGGGCCTCGCCCTTTGGGACTCATCCCCAAAACTAATACTGATGTGGGCTTCAACCCTGAGACTCATCCCCAAACTGATACTGATGTGGGCCTCGCCCCCATGGTCCATTCTCGAAATGTCTTTCTCGGCATACTGAACCTTATCTCCGAGGCATTGCTTGATGTGATGGTTCAATCCTGAGCCTTGCTGCATGAGGAAGGGAGACTGGTTGCCCCTAGTCTCGGTTCATCTTTCTGTCCTTTGTTGCTATTTCATTTTCTTCAACACCTGCGAATAAAAACAAAACACCAAAAAGAATACAAGTACGTTACGTGTATGCATGCATGCATGAATGAATTTCCTATTCCACTGGGTTAGGTCTTCTTTGTGCTCTTCGGCGCCCTTTGTCTACAGATGTCTTGGGTCACCCTCTAGGTCTGCTTAAGGTTTCTTTCTGTCAATTCTTTTCCGGTGATTGCTCAATTTCCTTAAGTCTCATTGCTCAAGATTCCAATATATCGCTTATTCGCGAGGTGGTAGACTGGTCGCCCCCAGTCTTGATTTAGCTTTCTGCTCTCCGTTGTTTGCACTTGGTCAATGTGAACCACATGGTGGGGCATTCCATATCAACATGCTATATTACAAGGTATGAACTAGTCTCAATAGTTATACATATTATTGTCCTCAAAGAATGCCCAGTAATGAAACCAGAGAACCTTCAAAACATTCAATGCAACTCAAATCTAAGTTTTTTGAATAAATAATCTAAGACAGACTCAAAGTGTGATGTGCAAAGGTTCCTTTACAAATTCATCCCCAGGTAAGCCAACTCTATGATTTCGTCAAAAAATCGGGATCGATGGGTCTAACCAACCTAGATGTCTCTGTTGGTTTAAATCTAGGTCCCAAGATCATACAAGCTATGAAAACATGCGTGAATACACCAACGGAGGTAGTGGAATACTCACATCGATCGGTTGAGTCGATTTGGAGACGATTGAAGGCCAAAAACGCACTGCCAAGGATGCCCAACTGCAGCAGTCCACTGTCTCCAAAAACAGAAATTTGAGATGCGAAACGGAGCTCCTAGCTTCGTCCGACGGATCCCGGCTCATGGTCGAACCTCCCTACCACCTTCGCAAGACTCGTAGTGTGCTAGCACTTGGAGTTTTCACCATGAAAACCCAACTCTTTGCCTCCCTTGTTCACGCCATTTATGGCTCCAAACCAGTAAGCTTTTTAAGCTTTTGGGCGTGACTAGAAGAAGAAAAAATGAGAGAGAAGAAAGTTGTAAAATGTGTTTAGTTGTTTAGAAAAGTGTAAATGTTTGGTTTATATATTTTCCAAAATATATTAATGATTACCAATTAATTTTCCAAAAGTCAAATGGTGAAAATCATTTAATTGATTTCTAAAATCAATTCATTTACCAAACATTCCAACAACTCCACTAACTCACATCTAGTCACATCTCTCATCAATCAATCACATCAATCAATCACATCACTCAAAGTGACATTGATTTGACGCTTGATGTGATGAATGATTTGACACTTGATGCGACTTGCGACGCCGCACTCGAATTCGAAATACGAATGCGCTCGCAATCACACTCGGGCTCGGGTTCGCTAATTCTAAATTAAAGAATTTTTCCGTCGCGTCGTAATTAGATGATTACGCCTAGCGAATTCACTAGTCACGTCGCTTACGAATTAATTTAGAATTAATTCGTTCGCCCGAATTAAAATCTAATTTTAATTCTGCGTCGAAATCTAATTTCGTTTAATATATCGAATATATTAATTTAATCGATTAATTCCAAATTAATCGTTATCTCTCTCTAGACGATATTTTATCCTAGATAAAATATCTCCGTAATTAATCCTAGATTAATTTTCTCTCTCTTCTATATAATCCCAGATTATTCAAGAGTGCGATTGTGCGTCATCGGTGGGTTATCGGAAGCGACCCATGAGATCTCCGGATAAGTTGGCAGTAAATACGGTCGTCGGAGTATCCGAATCACGTACGTACCAAGTACTACGTTCTACCGATTTACGAGACAAGGTCGACTCCTAGCAAAGCACGATGTCTACCCAATTCTCCGGACATATCCATCTAAGAATATTAAGATCTGTATCAAGCGTAGTATACGATTTATTGTGTATATCGGTCCAGTATCGGATAGTCACGTGCTAGGCCTGGGGCTGGATAAGTGTCTGCCCCGTACGAAGCACATGTCGGATGTCTGGTAACTAGTCTCTATAATCGGATATACATGACCTTGTCATAATATCCCGATGGCCGCGCAGCACTTAAGAGCACTAATACCGTATCCTGCGTGACATCATCTCCACTATGACTGGAGTGATACTTCCGTCTTGACATCACATCCAATACACTACGATTACCAATATACCCGGCATTGGCATACACAGAACCGGTTAGAGTCCTAGACGACCTCAACTAAAGTATATCGATTGTCGTAAGCATTAGCGATGTAAGTCTCAGGTTAAGACTATACACACCTACCTTGATTTCGGCCTCCCATAGACACATAGTCATAATACCAATGGGATTCCGAGGGGTCTATCCAGAGCGAAGCTGTTTCCCGTACCATCGGTGAAACACGACCTCCTATCGCACTTGCATAAGTATCCAATACTTATATATATATGAGAACTATGCCGTTGTGCCCTCACAACGCACACAAGTGCAATACTAGCCTATTCCGCATTATCGATGTCCAGTCTCGATAATACTCCGGCTAGGGATATTTAATGATTAATCCTTCGGGGACTGATACTGTCTCATATCATTCTCAATCCAGGAACTAATCATAGGGACCTCTCTTCTTTATATATCTAAGGTGATCTAATCACAAATGATGAGAGTGCAATTTCCTTGTCACATAGTTAATTTGCTTCAACAACACAATGATCTGTGCAAATAGTGACGCTATGGGTCATATTATCCAACAATCTCCCAATTGGCACATAGCCAGTCACTCGAGTGTCTAACACCCGAACTATGTACGGTTCGCTCAAATTGCTGAGGAAAGGTTTTCGTCAGCGGATTTGTATGATTATCGTCTGACGCGATTTATACGATCATCACATCGCCACGATGTATGATCCGAACGAATCAGATGATATAGAAGTATATATCTGGATCGTCGATGAGACCTTTAATTCCTTAGCCTGTGCTGACGCCTAGCTCAGCTGCTAACAGAACTATATCTAATCTAATTAGATTTATTATCGACCCAAATGGCTTCTATTGCTGCCTCAGCCGCAGCAATAATCCGCATTTGTTGTTATATTCGGCAACGGTATCTTGCTCGGAAGATTTCCAGCTCACTGTCCCGTATACAAACTTTATAGTACCGCAGTATTTAACTGTTTGGAAACTTGCAGCAGTGATCCCAGTCACTTCAAGTTCTCCTTCTCCATAGATTAAGACAGCATCTTTAGTTCTCTAAGATACTAACAGATGTTCTTAACTTCAATCCAGTGACTATCACTTGGATTGACGTGATCGTGACTCCATATGCTCGAAGCGTATGAGACACCCTATCAAGTACATTTTAAATGCACAATTTCCCAGAGAGTGTTAACAACTCCAATCTATCCAGTAGATCTTTATTCCTTGAATAAAGGTTGTTACTCCCCAGAATCTCTACGGAGAATTTCTATTGAAAGAATATCTATGAAAGCCAAGCTTTCACCAATTGTTTTATGGGAATTTAACTGTCATTGCGCTCTCCCACTAACCTCCTTATATACACAAGAATTATTTCGTTTTGAGTCAAATCATAAACCATTATGTTTATTTCAAAACGACAGTTCCAAGAACCTTACGCTTGCATTAATCCAAACATGGATCGATTAACCCGCAAACCTCGTTTGTTGGTTATACAAAATCGTCAGGATGTTATAAACATTCTCCAAAAGGTTTCCTTTTCAGGAAAGCGATTTTGATCTATAACTGACACATTTCATAAATGAAATACGCAGTTATCAACAAGCATTATCAAAATGGATTTACCATGGCAACAGGTAAAAGGTTGAATCGTTATTAACACATTGTTGATAACGATACCTTTCCGTCAAAAGCCCAGCTTTGTACGTTGGTATGTTGCCTTCCATGTATGTCTTCCTTGAAGACGTTAATGTACCAATAGGCACAATGCCTTGTGGTACAACAACTAATATCCAAAATAGTTGTTATACATGGAATCCATTTCGGACTCATAGCACTTTGCCATAATAGGGAGTCGATACCTCGTATCACTTCCTCAAAACGTAGTCGGATGGTACACCTCCATAAGATTGACATCTTTATGAGGTTAGATCAGAAACCCATACCCTAGGTTGTTTTCTGACTCTATCCGATCTACGAAGTTCTTGTGTATTTGAAGATTAATGGTATAGATTCATCATAGATGAACTATTTGTGTTCCATTAAGGACTTTGTGCCTAGAACAGTATTACTCCGATTTACATCGAGTATCACTATCCTCCCACTTACCACTGCATATCGGTATTCCTCTCAGGAAAAACCACATGGTGAGCAACAATCACATTGTTCTCATGTGAGATTTATAAGTACTATACTTATGGTTTCCCTTAGGATAACCTATATTGGCACTTATCCAATTTGGGTCTTTTAGTTTGGTATCATCCAAACGTTATGCCTGGCATACCCAAATTATTAGGAGTGAGAAACCCTGTTTCTTTCCTGTTCATATCCTATATGATATCTGTCAAACAGATTTATAGAACCTTATTCTAAATAAGTTTTGCACTGTAGATACATATCCGTTGAAGGAATGGTAGCTCAGAGCGACTCGTGATAAACCTTATCATGTCCAACAAAATTCGGTTTTTAGTTTGGACATACCGTCTAACTGACGTGTCTCGGGTGAGTCCTCATATGAAAGAATACCGTACTCTTTCATGTACGTATGAAACTTACTGCTTAAGTATTTTTCCATTACGGTCTTACCGTGGCGGAATGATACTATAGCCGATCTGTTTTTCTATTTCGTGTCGAAACTTTAAAGTTTCCGATTTGTGTTCTTCAAAAGAAACACATAACCACAACGTGATGCTACATCCGTCAAGGTCACGAAATGTTCATGTTCACATCTAGCCCAGCTAGATATGGGCCCACTAACTTCACCATGAATAGGGCTAACAGATCGGTGGCCCTTATACTATTACCAAGTAAATAGTATTTTAGGTACTTTACCTTATAAACTAGATTCACATACCTTATTTGAATAATCAAATCAGTCCTAGTACCCACTCTTCAAAAGTGTGGATATACGAGTCTCGTTTAATTGTGTCCCAGACAACAATGCCACAAATAAGTCTATATTGATCAAATCAATTTGAGCTATTTATTGTCATTTTATATGTTTGAGATTTTAATTATATTCAAAATATAAATTCTGTTATTCACATCTAATGTTTTTATCTCAGTATCATCTTTATATAATGAAACACTTAGTGTTCAAGAATATAAAGTTTTATCGCAACGGATTAAACACTGATATAGAGATAATGTCTCTAGTCAAACTAGTTACATTATAACAGTTCCTAATTTAAGTACATACCCAAAGGGTAGTTCCTAAACTTGGGTATCTACGGTCGAAACAGCGACTTTCGTCCCGTTTCCGATTCGCAGAGTAATCTCAGCTTGAAGTCAGTATCCTGCTCAAAGCATATTCTGAACATCAATACATATATTTTATGTACCACACTAAGTATTTAAAATCTAATTTCAATACTAGTAGTGAACATAACTTTGACAAATATTTTAAAGTCAGAGCCTCGCCCTTTCTTTAATTCCTTCGTGTCTTCATATCCAAATGGTAGTCACTTTGGGATATGTCAATTATCTTTTCAATATTCACAAACCTTTGGCCAAGCCTTGGGTTTCGAAATATGGAAACGATGTGCACCTTGTGCAACACGCCCAATTGTAAAATTTGACTTTTACCCCTAGAATAGTCAAATCAATTCTCTAAGAATTATTAATTGCAATTTAATACTTTTAAATCTAAAGATAGATTTATTATCAAGTATATTAAATTAAGCACTAAAGTCATCATCACATAAATCTTCCAAAGATTTTATGCTCTACTTACTTGCTTAATTATGGGCCTAGTCATAATAAGTTATTTTATCCAATAAATTAACCTATTATTTATTCCCAATATGAAAATTAAATCACTTAAAACATTTAATCCAATGATTATATATTTTAAATATTCAACTTTTCAATTATTTCTTGATTTCAATAGTCCAACTATTTAATCAATTTTAATAAGGTACTATTTATTATAATGATTACAATAATCCAATTATTTAATCAACTATAACTTTAATATTGATTACTAATCTAATTATAAAATCAACTATCATTTTAATTCAATTATATTGATTACTATAATCCAATTATAAAATCAACTATATATGAATGAGTTTTATATAGTCCAACTATATATATTTTTAAAACAACATAAAATTAGTCCAACTAATACTTTTAATTATATGACGAGTAAAATATAGATGAGCGCGTTTAGCGAGTATTCGAACGAATGTTGCAAATTCAATACTTGCCTCCCACTATTTTTCGTCGAGCCTCTAACCCTCTGTCGAGTACTCGGGAAACGTGTTTCCTAGTGGGCTAGGATCCCGTTAAATATCACACAATCTTGACTTTGGCCAAAAAATTGTATGATAATTAACGAGGTGGATCTCGAAGATCAATTGGATCTCATCCAACTCCTAGATCCGGTAGGTGGACATCCAAGTCCCAAACATATATCTTATATATGCCTATACATCGAATGTATACCCTAACCTTTTCCTCTGAATCAACTAGGCCTTGGCCTTGGCACAACAAACCTAATGATCCCAGTCAAGCGCGGACCCATTGACCATGGAAGCTTCGTAATCAATGTCGTTGGATAAGAAGTGGTCTTGACTTTGGCCAACAAACCACAACTTGGACAAGACACCAATATGGAACAAAGCTTCGTGATTCAAACACATCTTCGAGGACAAGGGCTTGACTTTGGCCAACAACCCATGCCAATCTAGGATCTTGAGTAAGAATCACTCAATGGAAGGAAAAGACGCATGATATTTGATGAGGGCTTTTCGCGTGCAAATGGCTACCAATTTAATTATCTTTGTTAAGGTCTCATCATCTACACCCTTAAACATGCATTCTAAATACATAATAAAGCGAGTATGAAAATAAATAATAATGATATGCGGATGGATACTTAACACATTGATCCTAGATCATCAAATCTCTCCTTTCTCACTCAAGCTAGCATTTGTATTACTTCTACCCGTTACACTACACTTCTAAAGAACCTCATATAAATAGAGGGGAATAGGTGAGAAGAGAATAGAAAGAGAATGAAGGTGATAAGGCTGGACACGCAGTTCCAATTTAATAATCGAATTTATTACAAAATTTCTAAAATTGCCCACCCATCTAATATCCATCCGATATACATTATTCATTCAACACAACCACGTATTCACACACATAAGCATGCTATCAATCAATCTAATCAAATTAATTAATCTGATAATTAAGTGATCATCCAATGTTCAAACAACGATTTGATTTTGTTCGAGTCAAACTCGTATTTGCGAATAAGTACTTAAAGTAAGGAATTCATGAATTAAATTAAACTACATTAAATCTAATTTAATATGTACTTAATACTAATTCACTATTTAATTCCGAATAAAATCACACATTTATTTAATAAACCTTTACGACTTAAATTTCCAAATATAATCGTAACGCGTCTCAAAGACCGATTAACGTCCAACGT